>JAWRVZ010000109.1:1407500-1447500 GCA_037043235.1 Rhodeus uyekii
ACGTATCTTTACATCTCAAGAACTTTGTTTAATCTCCCTAGAATCATACAAAAAGTGAAAGGGGAAAAGAGTATTTAGCAATGAAGCAGATTTTGTTTTACAGGATTTGAGCCTATAACGCCTGTTGTGAATGATGGCAGTGATGTGAATAAAGATGGCTTTGCTTGCATCTACATGGTCATGGATCCGTTTGAGCTGGTGACCACACCCAACTGCTCCACCAGCTTCAGCTCCATCTGCACGCGAGGTACAGACACACACACCTCTCCTCCTCTTCAACACATCATGAGCAAGACTGTGTGATGGTGGGAATCCTAACTGTGCAGTTATGCTGTTACAGATGGAAACGCACATATGAAACGGAGCCGCAGAAGTCTTACTGACACAGTAACGTCAATGCAAGCCATTTTAAACACTGGTCAGCTGTTGCAGGTTGGTGGTTTATTTCCACACAGAGATTGGTCAAATCTGTTGACTTCAGCCATCTTTGTTGAGTTATATGCCAGCAGTGACCGTTCTAAAATTATTTCATGAATAAAAGCTTCAATTTAACCTTTTCATCAGAAGTGAGCTTGCTTGAAATGGCCCATTACATAAAGTCAAATGTCTTTCATGTGTAAAGAATTAAATAACAATCTAATATGACACATTAAAAACAGATTCAGCATTTATATAAGAGACTGGATCATAACCAATCGCTGAGCATGAGTTAAAAAAGGGATATATACCCATGTTACCCACGTCTTTATAAGAACTGGTGTTTAGAAAGTAAATTACAACTTCAGCAACAGTTCATGAGCTCCTAACTCTTACTGTCAATCTTACAGCATGCCAAAAACATGCTGAAGGATTTGGAGACGGCAGCGGATGAACTGTCAAAGGAAAACAGGGTGATGTATACATTACATTACATTATTATTAGACAGTATTGTATATAGCGCTTCAAAATCAGGCTCAAGAATAGATTATTTTCTGTTTGCATGCAAGATTTTAATAGCATATTTTATATGAATGGCAAATAATTATTTTTGGTGAAGCATTATGTTTGTGTTGTTGCTGTTGTTTTACAACAACAACAATAAAACACGTTTTTTATTAGGATTTTAATCTGCAATATCCTCATTTGTGTTAGCCAGCAAGATAACTTTACCAAATTCAGATAAGCGGTATTTGAAAAACAAACTTCTATACCAAAACAACATTCAGTGTATTAATTAAATTAATTAACTTTTTTAGTCAAAACTAACTAAAGTTAGTCAATATGTCATCAACCATTGTTCCAAAACGTGTTTTTGTCTTACCCTGATTCACTATGGTAAATGTATTGTCAGTGTTTATATTTTCGCTCGTCTCATCAAATCTGTAAATAGAGTAAAGTTTCTCCGGCTGCTTTGCCGTGTGTTTGGTGTGGGAGGTCAAGGGTTAGTTGTCACAGCGAGTGAGAAAGGTTGACATTGAGCCTCTAAAATCTGCATCCTCTGGAGAATCAGCTATTTAAACTAACAGAGGAGAGTCTGCTGGAGAAAAGAGAACGAGACAGAGCTCGTAATAAAACAAGAATCAACATAAGCTTGGTTTTCTGAGAACTGATTTGAAATGTTGTTAAAGTAACTCAGAGACTGTGTTTTTATCACTCAACAGGTGAGAAAGTATATATTGAACAGATAATCTGCCATGTGTAGCTCTATAACAAAGTTCACTGTAAAGCATCATCTGTTGGGAAGCTCATTTCATTATTAGGAGACTTGCTCCAAGTTTAATTTCGTTACACTGTACTTGTACATGTGAAATGACAATAAACATCTATCCATTATGGCTGTTGTAGCTCCGGGTTGAAATTTAGGGGACATCAAAGGACATCGAATGTCTTCAGATAGTCAGCTTGAAATCCTTTCTATCTAAATCGATTATATCTTTAAGTCTTGTTCTGATCAGTAGCACAACCAAAATAAAGTTCTTCCACAAAATGCATGCAGTTTTTTTTTTTACTGTTAAAGAGACAAAGGTTACATGGCGTACCTTAGATTTCAAATGTCAGCCATGCTTTAATATATGTACATAATCAACAAAAGTAAAATGACAATCCAGCACTGAACGGTTTATTAAGCAAACCTGAACTTCTCTCAAACTTATTATTGATCTTATTAATGTGTAAAAACATCATTGATGATATTCTCATTGCTTCAAAATCTTTAAACCATATATTCCTTTTTTTTATCATAATGCATCAATGTATCATAAACTATTTTCTTTTTCTTCTTAATCGATAGCTCAAATACCTGCAAAGCATATATGATCACCTGTTAAGAAATACTGTAACAGATCCAGTCCAGCTTGCTGAAATCGTCAACAGCACAGCGGCCATGCTTCTGTACTCGCAGGAGTGTCAACCTGAGGACATGGATGATGTAAGTCAAGTTATCAATGGATCAAATCATTCAGAGGCTGATTATCCTTCTTTCAGAAAGATAAATGCTTTACATTTTATATCTGTGGATTCTTATTTTATTCATCAAACAGCTTGAGGAGCTTATTAGTCTTGCTGGAAAAATATACGCGAAGGCTCTGGTCAGTAACGGGACCCTTGTCAAGGAAATCCCAACCGGCATCATTTATGTCACCAGGTCATTATTAGTTGAGTGATTACTTACCTATGTTATGATATGCAATGGTCCATATTTGATATACAGCCTTGTCTCTGTAGGCACAGTTCAGACGCACTGGGTGGAAAGTCCATTGGCTCAAAAGATGGAGGATTTTGCCAACTTCCGCCTCTTTCCTCAATGTCAACCCAACTGCCCTCTGGGAGTGTTAATATGCAGGTGTGGCATTCAATCATGGATCGAAACCTTTTGTTTTAAACCTAAAATCAGCTACGTGTTTAATTTTGAAATGTACATTTTCACTAGTCAACTTAAAAATGAATTGAACCCCATTTACGTTCTCAGTGTGTTTCGGTGCATGATTCATTCCGAAAGAGAAAAAAAATGATCCTCTTATTTTCAGCTGACCTCTTCAAGTTTTAAACCTGTCATATGGAGACCATTTACATTCATTAAGATAAAAACTTCATTTTTTACAGCTCTTCCAATTTAGAGAGAATCCAATGGACAAGAAGTCCAACATAAGCATCACTGGAACAACTTGCAGCTTTTCTGTGCAGAATGGAGACAACGCAGTCCCGCTAAAAAATCTCACACAGAACATTGAGGTGAAAACATTTCATTGAACTTACATATTAGATTATGATGTATGTGAACACTGAACACGGAGGCATTTGAGTTTGTAGGACTTAATTTTCTATAAAGTGTTTTTAAATTAAATTAAATCATTGAAATGAATGTCGTTGGAAGTAATAAGTAGCCACTGATATGTCTCTCGGTTTAGATATATCTGTCTCGGCCTGAAGCGCTGCAGCCCGAAGTTGTGGATATCACCTGGAAAAAAGGGTTCGCTGTCACCACAACGTTCAACATCTCGGACGTAAACATGACCGTAATTGTTACAGCAAAGCCAAATCAAAACATAAGCCTCACTCTTACCTTGTCCCGGCCCCAGGAGGCAAACTCCACCTCTCCCAATCAAAGCACTATTAAGACCTACAAAGGTAAAGTTTGCAAAACACAGCATTGTTCAAGAATAGAAAGATGAAGACTAAATCATCCTTAAAATCATGCCTTATGTTGTGCAATAGATGGTTATCGCTGGCTGATCACTCCGGATATGACAAAGTTCATAGATGGGACCTGGACGGTGGGAGTGTTGCCAAATAATTACACTTCAAGTGAGACGCTGAGTTTTCAAATCTCAGTTTTTGTGACCAAGTGCCTGTATTGGGACACAGATCTTGGAGACTGGAGTACAGGTGGATGCATGGTAAGACTTCGCAACGGCTGCTCAGTTAGTCATGCACATAGTCTTTGCATCATATTTATGATATCATGTCTGTTCAAAGGTCGGTCCCAATACAATGCCGAACCTGACGCACTGCTTGTGCAACCACACAACGTTCTTCGGGAGCTCCTTCTTTGTGATGCCCAACCAGGTGGATCTGTCCCAGACGGCAGCTTTGTTTGCCACAGTGACGGAGAACTATGTGGTGCTGGCTTTACTCTGCTGCTTCTTTGCGCTGTACCTTGTGGTTGTGATGTGGGCCTGGTACGCCGACCGCAAGGCCCTGAGAACGGTACGGCACACTCACGATCGCTCGTCTTCTTCACACACTCGTGTGGCTTGGCAAGGAAAGAGGCGCTACCTACGATTTTTACCTAGTGGACGATAAAACAGCTGACTATTCCTATGAGCTGACATTCTAGAATCAGACCAAAGCCATATTTAGAGATCAGGATTGCGAGATACAAACTCACAATTCAGACTTTTCTTGCAATTACGAGTTTATATCTCACAGTTCAGACTTTTTATGTGCAATTCCAAGTTTATATCTCACAATTCTGACATTATTAATCACATAATTTGTAAAGAATGACGCTTGCAACATTAAGATCATGGGTTCAATTCCCAGGGAAAGCAAGAGCTGATTAGAATGTCAATGTGTTTCTTGAATGCAATGATAAAAGCGTCTGATAAATGCATGAATGTCTGTTCCACAGCGCAAGATGACTCTTTTGGAGGACAATCATCCATGTGCCCAATACAACTACCTCTTAAATGTGCAGACAGGCCACAGAAGAGGGGCTGGAACCACTGCTAAGGTGATACACACCGCCTCTTACCTTGGCCTATATCTCTCAAACTGAAGAACGTTTGGCTTTTCAGTGATACGTTTAGAAGGTTCAGTATTAAAGTCTTTCCTTTGCCAGGTAATGGTGACCCTCCAGTTCACAGACGGGCAGAGTGACTCTTTCAACATGTCTGACCCCGAGAAGCCAGTGTTTGAGCGGGGCGGCGTGGATGTGTTCCTGCTCAGCATGCCCTTCTCTCTCGGAGAACTGCAGAGCATTGAGATATCGCATGACAACTCAGGGAGAAGCCCGGATTGGTAGGTGTCTGTATGTTCCAGCTTTTGCATGGGTTTTCTTATTTTTGCATAGCAAGGCAGTGCACTTTAAAATTAGGTGAGTGTTTTGTGTTGCTGACTATTCCTATTTAAGCTTAAAGGTCCCACTTTATAATAGGTGTCTTTAAATACTTTGTCAAATATTTATTACGACGTATGATATATTTATTTTGTTGATGTTGTATTGCAAAAGGGGATACAGGTACATTTAGGACGGGTTTAGTGGTGTATATTTGGGTTAAACCAGTGCTTCTCAATTATTTTCTGTCACGCCCCCCTAGGAAGAGGTAAAAATTTCGCGCGCCCCCCCCCTCCCCCCATTTTGCGCGCCCCCCCCTCCCCCCATTTTGGAACTTTCGCCTCATTGTTTCCATGGCAACGCGTTATACTTGTCACGTGACATACTGCAGTCACAAAAAGCACTATATAATAGATCACACTTACTTAGTTTTTTCTTTTTTATTTAAAATAGTCACCAACTTGTTGAAACCTAAAGAAATCTTATGTGGTTGAAAACACTGAATTGATGTGATAAATGACAAGCTCTGAGCGTGTATTATGCTTGCGCACAATAAGTGCATTTTATCAAGTGATTATTTTAAGTGTGAGTGCATAGTAGTTAAAGACAATTAAAATTAAGTGGGTCCAAAGTAAATAACTCTATAGTACTACAGGAATACAAAAATATGCTTTTCCAAACATTTCTCAGAAAAATTCTTTTGAAGCTACAGTGATGAGTGATGGGTGAGACAAACATGCCTATGAATGAATTGGGTTGCATTAATCTAAAGCATCGCAATTTGCCAAATCAGGTACTTGGACAAAGTGCAGGTGCAGGATTTACAGACGCAGGACGTCTCGCACTTTCTGTGCTCCTCCTGGCTGAGAGGGGACGCCTGCAAGAGGACCTTCAACTCTGCCAAGAAGAATGAAATCACAAGCTTTGGGTAAAAACTTACATTCTCATAGACCCTGTTCACTCCTGGTGTTAAGATGTGTTTTAGGATCACAAGTGCACGAGGGAAACACATTCCTGTTCACACCTGGTGTTTTAATCCGTCTCTTTTCTCACTTTCAATCACTTCTGTGCTAATTTCTTTGAGAGGAGGGTTTATGGACGGGTAAATGTGTGGCTTTTCACATTTTTCCATCTAACGGATGAAATAAACTTGTGTAATTTATGTATGAACGCGTCCAGAAATAAAACATAGAAACATACGGAGAGCAGCAGCTTTAGTTTTGAAAGCTGAGTGTGTGTCAGGAATCAGGAATGAAGAGAGAACTTTGTGTTTGGTGTGTTTTTCATCTTCAAACCAAACTTGGATCTCCAGCAACAAAGTTTAAATCCCGTCTGCTAGTGCACATCCCATAATGTTCAGTCATTAGGTCAGCAGCCGGAGAGAAAACGGTGTTTTGTGGCTGTTTGAACACATTATGAGCGTTTACACTAAGAAAGCAATGTTTTCTTGTGAGAAAGTGAACGAGCTCAAAACGTTTCAGACCCTGTGATCTTAATACCAGGCTTTAAAAGGGCCTTAGAAACTATGTAATCAGATTACTGTGTTCAAGTAACTAATAAAATATCTTGTGTACAATTACAATTTCAAATAAGTAAACTTTGCAACTAAATGTCAACTAATTCTTGAGTATTAGTAGACTGTTAGGCTCGGGTTAGTATGTAGTCACAAAGTTACTTACAGTTAGTAGAATGTCTAAAGGGGACCATTGAAATAAAGCGTAATCAATATCAGGACTATATTCAGTTCAACAAGCCTTTAAGACATGAGAAACTTTAGAGTGGTAGTGTACATATTAAATGTTATTTTGAAAATACAGTAATACCTTGAGATACGAGCATAATACGTTCCAGGATGACCTCATAACTCGAGTTGTTTGCAGCTAAAAAAAATCGCCCCCAAAAGAAAATAACAGAAAAGAAGTTGATCCGTTCCGCTCGGATAATCTGTTCCAGCCCTCTAAAAAAACTCACTTATTAGTGCTAATAATAATGGAAAAACATGTTTTTAATTGCTATAGAGACACACACACACACACAAAATTATAGTATATAAGGATTCCTGTGATAAAAAATAAAATGTGGTTTTAATTATGAGTTCTTGCCTTCGAGACACACGATACAGTAGCAGCTAATGACGACGTGTGAGGAGGAGGAGGAGGAGGGATAATGGAGATAAACAAACACAATACAGAAGTGTAGTGTTTCTTCCCGTGTTGTGTATTGATAGACTCAGAAGCTCATATTTATTATTATTGAACACTCATAACTCGTGCTGCTCCCAGCTTAATACTGGTGAATCACTCGTTGCCCCCGGTAACCCCTGCTGTAAAACCAAGCTGCCTCTAGTGGAGATCATATGCAATTACCCATAAATGAGGAGCTTGAGCTGCTGCGAGTGCTGAACACCTCTAGCGTCTGGAAGCTGCTCGTATCTCAAATATTTACTCGTATCTCAAATATTTACTCGTATCTCAAAGCAAAAATTAGCTCGAAAGCTTGCTCGTATCTCAAAATACTCGTATCTCAAGGTATTACTGTATATATTTGGTAAATTGGATTCATGTACCCTCCTATCTAACCCCCACACTCCCTCCCAGAAATATCTTCCAGACCCGGACATCTTCTGGCTTCCGGGACGAGCACATCTGGGTGTCGATTGTTGACCCCCCGCGGCGCAGTCCTTTCACACGCGTGCAGAGAGTGTCGTGCTGCATGTCTCTGCTGCTCTGCACCATGGCCATTAACATCATGTTCTGGAACCTTCCTGTTGATGAAGCGTCTCCTGTCCTTCTAAAGATAGGTCAGAAAACTTCCCTGCGGCATTTGCAGAAATTATGTAACGCTGTGTGACGTTCACTCTCAACAGCACTCTGGTACTTTTATGCAGCTCATCGTGTTTTGAGAGAGCCGTGCTTTGAGGCAACATGTTCTGTTCAGTTTCTTATTAATTTATCTTCATTACACATATATATTTTATAAGATATCTAGCTATATATATATATATATATATATGTGTGTGTGTGTGTGTGTGTGTGTGTGTGTGTGTGTGTGTGTGTGTGTGTGTGTGTGTGTGTGTGTGTGTGTGTGTGTGTGTGTGTGTGTGTGTGTGTGTGTGTGTGTGCATGCACTGTATATATTAGGGCTGTCAAGCAATTATAATTTTCTATCTAATTAAGTCCAAAATGTGGTGATTAATCTAATTAATCACAAATTATCACATCAAATGGGGCTGAGAAATTACCCCAAAATATAGTTTAAAGTCATTATTGTGTTAAATGAAAAAAGCATCAAAAGGCAAGTAAATCATGACAGAATTGTTGAGTGAACTATACCTTTAATAGGTTTTTATTAATATGGAAATATAATTTTTATTTTATTTTTATGAAATGAAATGTTCGTTTTATGAAAACAATACTCTAAAATAAGAAACAGTAGGTGATGGTAAATGTTTAACTGTGTGAGTCATTCATTCTTTAGGTTCCTTCAAACGATTCAAACGGTTCAAAGTCGATTCATTCAGGAATTGGCTCTGAATCATTGTTCAAAACATGAATATTGAAAAAAACTTGTATTGTGTCAGAAAATATAACACAATATTAACTTATTAATATTTATTCAATTCAATATTTGTTGAATTGTATAATATTGTATAATATTTTGTATAATATTTATTCTATATTTAAATTCAAATATTTATTTATTGAACTGTATTTCTTTACT
Source organism: Rhodeus uyekii (assembly GCA_037043235.1). NCBI lineage: Eukaryota > Metazoa > Chordata > Actinopteri > Cypriniformes > Acheilognathidae > Rhodeus > Rhodeus uyekii. Next base: position 1,416,257 of record JAWRVZ010000109.1, read on the forward strand.
ATATCAGGATATAAATATGAGACAGTGACTCATTCAGGGGAATTTAGGGTCATTATTACTGTATTCTAAAGGAAGTGAGTCGTTACTCTGCTTCATGAACATTAACTAATCAATTGTAAGATGAACGATGCAGGTCTGATGTGTTAATTAATTAAACGTATTACAATTTCACCATTGCTCCACAGCCCTAAAATACTAGGTTTTCATATTTACTGAAAATAACAAATATTTTCTTGAATTTTCAGGCTCTTTTCAGCTGACATGGCAGGAGTTCATGGTAGGCCTAGAGAGTGGCCTTTTCATGTTCCCCATCAACATCCTCATCATCACTATCTTCAGACACATCAAACCACGCTTTCTCCTTAACAAAGACAAGGCTGACACCTCCAAGAAAACAAAAGCAGCTGCTGCTGTGTCTATGAACACTATCATGAAGGTTCTTGCAGCAGATAATATCTGCTCTCTCTAATAATGCTCCTCTCTCGAGTAGAAGCTGCATGTATTATTTTAAGTGAATGTTCTGTTCTTACTCTTAGGAAACCATTCGATTGTTAAATCATCTCAGCAAAAGCCCGAAAAACATGCTGGCTGCCAAAGAGATACGGCCGGAGACAAGTGATGATCTTTTCTGGGCCCTGAATAAAGTGAATGACATCCTTCAGATTATGCAAGGTTCCTTGATCAGCACTACATGCATTTCATTTCTATGTGCTATTAGGGGAGTGGTTACTGAAGCAGGAGGAGAGTTTGGGGCGTGGCTACTGTAGCAGGAGGAGGGTTTGGGGCGTGGCTACTGTAGCAGGAGGAGAGTTTGAGGCGTGGTTACTGTAGCAGGAGGAGAGTTTGGGGAGTGGCTACTGTAGCAGGAGGAGGTTTGGGGCGTGGCTACTGTAGCAGGAGGAGAGTTTGGGGCGTGGCTACTGTAGCAGGAGGAGAGTTTGGGGCGTGGCTACTGTAGCAGGAGGAGAGTTTGGGGCGTGGCTACTGTAGCAGGAGGAGGGTTTGAGGAGTGGCTACTGTAACAGGAGGAGGTTTGGGGCGTGGCTACTGTAGCAGGAGGAGGTTTGGGGCGTGGCTACTGTAACAGGAAGAGGGTTTGGGGCGTGGCTACTGTAGCAGGAGGAGAGTTTGGGGAGTGGCTACTGTAACAGGAGGAGGTTTGGGGCGTGGCTACTGTAGCAGGAGGAGGGTTTGAGGAGTGGCTACTGTAACAGGAGGAGGTTTGGGGCGTGGCTACTGTTGCAGGAGGAGGTTTGGGGCGTGGCTACTGTAACAGGAAGAGGGTTTGGGGCGTGGCTACTGTAGCAGGAGAAGGGTTTGGGGCGTGGCTACTGTAACAGGAGGAGCATTCGGGGTGTTTGAGTATTTTTGTAATTCCTCTATGTGCAACTAGTGTCTTAAACTACATACTTCACCTTTAAGTTCAGCTTCAATGCATGGAGAGTTTGGGGCGTGGCTACTGTAACAGGAGAAGGATTTGGGGTGTGGCTACTGTAGCAGAAGGAGAGTTTGGGGCGGGGCTACTGTAGCAGGAGGAGAGTTTGGGGAGTGGTTACTGTAGCAGGAGAAGGAATTGCGGCGTGGTTACTGTAGCAGGAAGAGAGTTTGGGGAGTGGTTACTGTAGCAGGAGGAGGGTTTGGGGCGTGGCTACTGAAGCAGGAGGAGGATTTGGGGCGTGGCTACTGTAACAGGAGGAGGGTTTGGGGCGTGGCTACTGTAGCAGGAGGAGAGTTTGGGGCGTGGTTACTGTAGCAGGAGGAGGATTTGGGGCGTGGTTACTGTAGCAGGAGGAGGATTTGGGGCGTGGTTACTGTAGCAGGAGGAGGGTTTGGGGAGTGGCTACTGTAGCAGGAGGAGGGTTTGGGGCGTGGCTACTGTAACAGGAGGAGGGTTTGGGGCGTGGTTACTGAAGCAGGAGAAGGGTTTGGGGCGTGGCTACTGTAGCAGGAGGAGGGTTTGGGGCGTGGCTACTGTAGCAGGAGGAGGGTTTGGGGAGTGGCTACTGTAGCAGGAGGAGGGTTTGGGGAGTGGCTACTGTAGCAGGAGGAGGGTTTGGGGCGTGGTTACTGAAGCAGGAGAAGGGTTTGGGGCGTGGCTACTGTAGCAGGAGGAGGGTTTGGGGCGTGGTTACTGTAGCAGGAGAAGGGTTTGGGGAGTGGCTACTGTAGCAGGAGGAGGGTTTGGGGCGTGGCTACTGTAGCAGGAGGAGGGTTTGGGGCGTGGCTACTGTAGCAGGAGGAGGGTTTGGGGAGTGGCTACTGTAGCAGGAGGAGGGTTTGGGGCGTGGCTACTGTAACAGGAGGAGGGTTTGGGGCGTGGTTACTGTAGCAGGAGAAGGGTTTGGGGAGTGGCTACTGTAGCAGGAGGAGGGTTTGGGGCGTGGCTACTGTAGCAGGAGGAGGGTTTGGGGCGTGGCTACTGTAGCAGGAGGAGGGTTTGGGGCGTGGCTACTGTAACAGGAGGAGGGTTTGGGGAGTGGCTACTGTAGCAGGAGGAGGGTTTGGGGCGTGGCTACTGTAACAGGAGAAGGGTTTGGGGAGTGGCTACTGTAGCAGGAGGAGGGTTTGGGGCGTGGCTACTGTAACAGGAGAAGGGTTTGGGGAGTGGCTACTGTAACAGGAGGAGGGTTTGAGGTGTGGCTACTGTAGCAGGAGGAGGATTTGGGGCGTGGTTACTGTAGCAGGAGGAGGGTTTGGGGAGTGGCTACTGTAGCAGGAGGAGGGTTTGGGGCGTGGCTACTGTAACAGGAGGAGGGTTTGGGGCGTGGTTACTGAAGCAGGAGAAGGGTTTGGGGCGTGGCTACTGTAGCAGGAGGAGGGTTTGGGGCGTGGTTACTGTAGCAGGAGGAGGGTTTGGGGAGTGGCTACTGTAGCAGGAGGAGGGTTTGGGGAGTGGCTACTGTAGCAGGAGGAGGGTTTGGGGCGTGGTTACTGAAGCAGGAGAAGGGTTTGGGGCGTGGCTACTGTAGCAGGAGGAGGGTTTGGGGCGTGGTTACTGTAGCAGGAGAAGGGTTTGGGGCGTGGCTACTGTAGCAGGAGAAGGATTTGGGGCGTGGCTACTGTAGCAGGAGGAGAGTTTGGGGCGTGGCTACTGTAGCAGGAGAAGGATTTGGGGCGTGGCTACTGTAGCAGGAGGAGAGTTTGGGGCGTGGCTACTGTAGCAGGAGGAGGGTTTGGGGCGTGGTTACTGAAGCAGGAGAAGGGTTTGGGGCGTGGCTACTGTAGCAGGAGGAGAGTTTGGGGCGTGGCTACTGTAGCAGGAGGAGGGTTTGGGGCGTGGCTACTGAAGCAGGAGAAGGGTTTGGGGCGTGGCTACTGTAGCAGGAGGAGGGTTTGGGGCGTGGCTACTGTAGCAGGAGGAGAGTTTGGGGCGTGGTTACTGAAGCAGGAGAAGCGTTTGGGGCGTGGCTACTGAAGCAGGAGAAGGGTTTGGGGCGTGGTTACTGAAGCAGGAGAAGGGTTTGGGGCGTGGCTACTGAAGCAGGAGAAGGGTTTGGGGCGTGGTTACTGAAGCAGGAGAAGGGTTTGGGGCGTGGCTACTGTAGCAGGAGGAGGGTTTGGGGCATGGCTACTGTAGCAGGAGAAGGGTTCGTGGTCTTTGAGTATTTTTAAAATTCCTCTATGTGCAACTAGTGTCTTAAACTACATACTTCACCTTTAAGTTCAGTTTCAATGCATGTTTTATATTATACAAGGACTCATCATAACTCTCTTGTGTGTTTTCGTTCAGTGGAAAATGTTGGTGACCCTCACTGGTCGTTCTGCAGCCGCTTCGTGTTCTATACGCTGAGCCACATTTCTCACCAACTGGAGCACGTGGGAGAAAAGGGTTGCTTTCTTAATGAAGAGCTTCGGGAGGCACGTGGAACCGTCAGTGTTCTGCTGAAGAAGGCTGAAATGGCGACTGTCCAGCACACTTCCCAAAGGTCAGGACTGTCACCTCTCCTGCTTCTCATATTGAAAATGTATTAAATTATTCATTTTTTACTAAACAATTGTACAGTAATACCTTGAGATACGAGTGCCCTGACATACGATTTTTCCTGCTTACGAGCAAGCATTCAAGCAATTTTTACTTTGAGATACGAGTAAAGATTTGAGATACGAGCAGCTTACAGCTTCCCTTAATTCTAAAATATTTGATTTGTTATTTTTCCTGGTTGTTATCCCTTCGTTCCCCAAGTTTTATATATTGTTCCCTTCTACCAAAACGTATACACTTTATAGGTGCACTAAAGTGTTGCTAATGTGTTTGACTTATGGTATACTTTGTGGGGTGTAATCTAAAACTTTACCTTTTATTTTGTGAATTTTGTTTCAGCCCACTAACTGTGCAAGTAGAGAAGAAGAAACAGGGTTGGTGGTTGCCTTGGTGGTTTCTTTTTATCGGCTGGTTCCTGCTGTTTACCATGAGTGGCATTTCCACCTTCTTTACCCTGTTTTATGGCCTCTGGTACGGGAAGGAATCGTCCATACAGTGGGTGATCACTCTTAGCTTGTCGCTCGTCCACAGCATCTTCATCTTGCAGCCCCTTAAGGTAAAACCCAGGGTCAATACTGAGGTCTTCTTCCCAAGATACATAGTCTTGTGAAGCGGGAGAATTAAAGGAATAGCTCAACCAAAAGTGACAAATGTCCGTTCTGTGACCGAACGTTGTCAAGCTCCAAAAAGGACAATAGACACGATAAAGGCCCTCATATACTCGCTGAAAAATTATTTTTCGTTCTCCTCTTAGGGGTAAATATACGTTAAAAGTGCATGACCAGTGACTTAAGGGCCCGTCACACAGCCGATCGCGCACGAATCACTCACAAATTACGCATAGACTGGGTTTGTGCGTGCTTGTGCGTCGAGAAATTGACCAATTTATTCCACGAACATTGGACGCACGCCCGACGCATGAATCACTGACGGAGCGCGTCCAAACACGCACGCTTCGCGAATGTTCCACGAACAAGCACTTTCAAAATCCACATTGTCAGTGGAATGAACGTGATACGTGTGCCGCGGTGTGCGGTTCATGCGTGGTTCATGAGTGATATGAAGGTGGGGCGTCAGTGGACGTGCGCGCTTTCGAACCAGTTCCGACGCATAAGCACTGACGGCCGATGCGTGTCCCGCGCATGTCACGCATACTCAACGCATAAACTACGCACGCCGACTCATGAATAACGCACACCGACGCACACCTGTGCGTCAGAAAATTTTTGAACCGTTCAAAACTCAAAATCACGCACAAACCACCTTCGACGCACATCCACTTACAATCACTGACGGTCCTCGTTCGTTCCACCAACGAATTACGCATATGACGCACACTCCGCGCAGAAACGAAAATCTGTGCGTAATTCGTGCGTTCTTCATGCGTTTTCGCTGTGTGACTGGGCCTTTACTGTTAGCAAACATCCCGACTGAGAGCGGTGTTTAGATGAATATGTGCTGCTCGTTCCTCTCAACAACACAAGAAACACAACAAAAATGTCAGCGGTGAGAAAACAGCAGTTCAGAAAGCATCTGATCTTTGGATATCCGAGTAATTTGGATATTCTGAGATTCAGTGCTCTGGGAGTCACATGACGTTCATTTAAACAGCCCTTTCTAAAGTAGATTGCTTTGGGTTTGGTCAACTTTGCTTAAAAGGCAGCACTCATCACTGTCACTTTTAACCAAGCCGTCCAATCACAGTGGAGGAGGGGCGGGACAAACACCACACCGACCAACCACTACATTCTGCTTGTAAAACAAAAACAACAAACACATCTCTTCATGCAAAACTAGTAACAGAGCAAGCACAAATGTGTCGACATATTCATATTCAGAAATAAACTATGTGCAAAATCAGATGCTAATAACAGTTCTGTATCCGTATCATAGCACATATAGCATAAAAACTGAAAAAAACGCTGCATAAAAACACTCTTGTGGACACATGGCCTTAAAGATAAAAAAGTAAAGGTGGAGCCTCAAAGCCACACCCACCTGTTACATCATCACCACGGACCAATGGTAGTTGAGAGGTGTTTACCAGCCAGAGTAAAGCTTTCCGGAAAGTTCATTTTGGCAAAGTTGTTTCAAACTCCAAACGAACTTCGTTTTGGACTGATTTTGTTTCGACATGGCGTCACACCAGATCATTCTTCAATTTCACTTGAAGTATATGCGAGCCATAAATGTAGTCTACATCATTTGTGGGCTACATATTTGTCTTAAAAGTTGAAAGTTTTAATTCCTTGCAAATCTTCCTCTAAAGTAACTAGTAAATTGATAATGCATTTTTAAAGAACGAGTTCACCTAAAAATGAAAAATCTGTCATTAATTACTTTCATTCATCTTCCACAAATGAAGAGTTTCCTGTTCCTCCATTGACAGCTACGCAACTACCACTTTGACGCCTCAAAAAATTAATAAAGAAATTGTAAAATTTTGTTGAATTAACCCTAAAATACAAATGAATACAGTATAAGTGATTGAACACAGTTTTATTTTTGTGTTCCTCTGTGAGTCTCTGTTTGCTCTCTATTTAACTGTATTTTAGTGTCGAGGAGATTTCATTGAGATTACTCTTCTCTTTCATAACTGTTATGGATGACAGGTGATATTTGTGGCGATCTTCTTTGCCATGATCCTGAGGCCAGTTGCTGTGGAGAACAATGAGGAGGTGGAACTGCTCCTGGAGGGTGAGAACGTGCTCACGAAACAACTAAACCATGTTTTACGTGCCATTTTAGAACAGTATTACCACATTAATATTAATGCCATATTGCCATTTTACAGAGCAAAAGGAAAAATGTGAGGAATACGCTGGGAGATCAATATCCTGATTGCGTCGCGCCTCCATTTAAAGTGAACAGGAAGATGGTTTGAGATCGACATTCAAATTCTCCCAATTTTATTCTAGACTTTGGTGTTGGGAACAGAGGACGCCATTTTCATAACCATGTAAATGATTGGCATCTCACTGTCTCTTGCAGTTTATAATCCAGAATTTATGTACGCAGACTTTATTTTCATGTTAGCAATTTAGTAAGATTCCTTTGTGTACAGAACTTTGTTAAAAAAGCTTATTTAGTCTATACTGTTACAATAACAATGGTCTATAGTTCAACATACTCACCATTTGTGATCAAATCAAGAAACAAAAGTGGGTTTTCATAGCAATAATGTCATTTGAAAATTATGTCACACTGGAATCATTGTAAAAATGACTCAGAAAATATATGAAAAGATGTATATATTGGTGGTCAGAATCATTTTAGACATTGTTTAAATTACTAGAAGAGCAGATTGCCATAAAACGTACATTTTGGTAACTACTGCTGTTGTGTTTCAACTGTAATCGTTGAGATTTGCTTAGTTTCATCTTAGTCTGAGAGCTATAATACATAAAAAACACTGAATATTCACTCAGTTAACATAAACACTCTGTAAGATGTATTTGCCTTCAATAAAAAAACGTATTTTCCAATGCATTTCAGAGTATCAATTTAACTATATTTGACATGAAATGCAATTATGATCAACTGAACTAAGGTATGTGTGCGAGCGTAAAGAGCAGGAAATAAATCATGTGTGTATTAGTTCTGTGTATTAAAGTGACAGCAGCGTAAAATACAGTATCTACTGCTATATATGCGGTTAATATGAATCAAACAACTCAAGAGAAACAGAAAATCACTCTCTGCTCTCGACTGAATAACTTCAGTAGCTTTAATAAGAGTATATTTCTCACTTTAATGCTGCTAGCGAGGAGATGAACATGGTGGACGGTGTACGCTCACTCAGGGGCGGAGCTAAGCCTGTAATGGGCGGAGCTTGTGCCATTGTGACATCACAATAGTGTGCATTCCGGAACGGCTCATTTCAGATTTATGAGGAAAATAACTGATGGAGCAAATGGATTTTTGCCATAATAGCGAACACATAATTGTTCAAAAACGATATAAAAGTGACTTTCGCATAATAGGTCCCCTTTCAAAAAAAAAAATCACATTATTCTAAGAAGTCTTATAGTAACAGATTAAAGATTATTCTAAAGAGGATTCTCCTTTCTCAAATATATCAGGCACCACTTTTTATCATTAATCAAACTATTTTATCATATCAAACACTACTATTTCATCACTTATTATCATATAAAAAGACTTCGCAAAACTTAATTACTAATTTTAACAAGCATTTTTTTCATGCATGTATAAAAACCTATATAGGCGATACTGGGGTTGAAAGTTGTGAGATGTGCTAAAACTGTAAATGACATATCGGCCAGTAAACAATTAGCTGGCACTGGCGATGCAAGCTCTTTTTGGAGGCTGATGCCATTCACTATCATTAGGGAGGAGTGGCATTGCCTCACTTTCATCCGCAGCCGTCACTGTGCACGCTTTAGGCCAGGCGTGTTAGCAGGCACGTCCAGACGTTACTCCGGCTCGGTTTATACTCACAGAGGTGAACGGAGCTCCTGAAGGGACGCTCACAGGCCGTGTCTCATGTCCCTGCCCCTGTACACCTCATCCTCCCCTCCGGACCGGAGCAGGGGAGTCGGAGCCCTGCAAACCGCTCACTATCTACCATACGAATGCCTTGTGCTACACACTCACATCTCCTTACAAAGAAGATTATGCATCAAAATGACCCGTCATGTCAAAACTAAATCACACAATGACCTTGCAATGTGATATTTAAAAGTTATTTTAGATGAAAATACAACTGATTTGTCCAAACAAACCAAGGTTTTACATAGAAAACAATTAGAGGCAAGAGGCTTTTGCATTCTCTGAACTCTTATTTGTAAAATATTGCATTGAAACCTTTCTATATTTGACCTGAGATCATGTTTTATAAACGAGGCCTCGCAACTGTAAAACGCAGCAACATTTCATTCATGCTCCAAAAGCAGTTTTTGCGTCAATAAATTGGCAAAAACTATAGTAACTGTAGTATAATTTGCGTTCATTTTTGCAGCACTTACATACAAATCATGGCATCGTCATTGTTGCAATTCATGCAATGGATTTAGAAAATTAAATGGATCCTCAGTTTTGATTGTGCATTTGATCATTGTGCAAATTCTAGACAAGCTGTAGTTTAACATGCGCAATTTACCCAAATCAATAAGAATCGAGTGAACAGGAAAATAAGTTTTCAGAGATCTTGCTTTGAGAAACACACCTTAACTGAATCAAACCTATAATTATTAGTTGTATTACTTCACCCTCTAGTGGTTATAAAGAGTAAAAACAAACAGTTTCATTACATTATATAAACTTCATCATAAGCACAAGCCTTCATGTGGTTAAAAACCTGTTACCGCAGTTGAATGAACTGAGTTTGTTTGAGGATTGAAAACTCAGTCAGTGAATCTAGGTGAGCAGTCATGAGGTTATGAGCAAATATACTTTATTATACGGCATGTTTTCAATGCAAGCTAAAACCAGCATCAAACATCGCCAGAATTCAGATGATTTCAAAGGGGCGAAAACACAAATTAGTGTTATAAAGTCAAAAGCAAAGCAGTCACACAGATATAAAACCTACTATACAATCCAAACGTAAGACATTGACACTTAGACGTAGCCAATTCTTATAAATAATCAGTAATATATGGTAAAACCCCCACCGGAGAGAAGAATAGCGTGTAAATGATTATTAAAGGTGGTGTTTATTGTACAAGCGGTCAGAAAGTCACGTGTCCCAGAGAAAAGAGTGGAACAGCAAGGCCACAGTCGAAGAGATGAAACGAAGGCAAACTCAGACTAGACTAGAGACGGGAGAAGAGCCAACGAATGTCCTTTGAGTCAAATTAAGTCACAAATACACAGCATAACAGAAACTTTAGGACAAAGAGATGATTCATTAAACGCAAGGGTCAAACTCAACATCTAAACGGCGTCGCGTCAGTAACGAAAAACGCTGAGTCACACTGCAAAACATTGGGATCCATGAATAACCCGTGACATCATCGCCTAATGGAGGCTGTTACACAACTCTGGGTGTAAATAATGGCGACAGGTTTGACCTGCTTTCATCAAGACGAGTCTTGGGGATTTTCTGGGGGGAGAGAGTTAGACACTGCTGCTCGAGCGGACATTAGAGATTACATGAGGTTTAGCTGAGCCTCTATGCAAAGTGCTCTTAAAAAAGTTGTCCATTTCTGTCTATCCTGCATCCATCCTTCATTGTGTTAGGAAAGAAATACTATAATACACCTCCACCAGAAGATCTGTGAGCATGTGATATGGACAGGGGACATTGCTTTATTGATTAGGTCTTCTTCTTCAGCTCCTCGAAGCGCCGTGAGAGGTCGTCAAAGTCGATGTCGTCCGACGTGTTGGCGTTGGCTCCGAAGGAGGAGGCCGGGAGCGTGTCGGGAACAGACGGGAGCTCGGGGAGGTTAGAGTTGTCATAGATCTGAGCAGACGGGCCTGGAGGGAAAACAGCGGTTAGAAACCAGATTAGGATAACGAGAGCGGGAAAGACTAACCGTATTAGGGTAGAGGACGTACCTGGGATGACCTGGGAGGAAGCAGAGGGTTTGATTGATAAATCATCGATCTTAAAAACACATGAAACAGGTTAACATCGACTCATGTGCACAGAAACTACTGCAGAGAATCAGTCCAGCTGTGAGGGATTAGTGTTGATCGGTGGGAGTTAGAACAGACCCGCAGTGAACCCTGCAGTGAATCAGGACGCCTCACTTATAAAGATCCTGAACGTCAACGTACGGCAAGTTCCTGCAAACTATTTGTAAATCATAAGTGTCTTAAATGCATCCCACTTCCAAAACCGCGATTCTACTTTATACGTACTTGCTACTTTAGACGTTCTTGTTCTCGTTGTTTGTGACGCGTGTAAATCTCGTAATCTGAGCTTTAAGATTTTCAGGCAGGTCTAATATACAGAACTTGATTAAAGCTATCAAACACGTCACAGTTTTCACTGCATAGATTATAAATGAAATCTAGATGAATCCTCATTAAAGCTGAAGTTAATTATGAGTAGGTTATGAGTTAATGAAGTTATTCCTTCACGAGCAGCGAGGGATTTTCTCTCTCTCTTGTTCTTTGATGATCATTAATGACAGACGGCAGGTTTATTAGGACACTGTCACTTTAAGAGCGGACGCACATTAATAACACTTTACATTCATTTAAGACTTAATTTAACTCATTTAAGACTGAGCTTGTGAGCATTTTGGCATAATTGGGTGTGTTTTTGTCTGTTCAAGCACTGTGTGAAGCAGCTTTCTGTGCGTGTGTGTGAGTGTGCGTGACAGTGTGTGTATTTGTGTGCGTGCATATGTGAGTGTGTGTGTGCATGTGTGAGTGCGAGTGTGTGCGTGTGTCACAGAGACAGGAGATTCACGTGCCAGTATCTTATCACACTAGAATGATTTAGCATTGGCACGAATAAGAGTGTGATCATGTAATGTAACGCGAGCCGAAGGATGACGGGAAAAACTGATTACTTTTTAATGCAGATTTTAACTGAAATTAATTCTATGTGATTTTCTTACATATAATTATCATACAGCAACTGCTAATAGCACATATAAGAGTATTAATGCATATTGTGATCATCTATTCACTGCATTCCTCACTTTTGATGATCACACTTTATAAATGAGGCTTGTGGATGTTTCCTGTGAGCATCTCATGCACAGCGGAGGACTGTATGGGGCAAATGCTTCGATATGAGAGTCTCAAACAGCAAAATTAGAAGAAAAAAGATTGAATTTTTGTATAAAGGCAATGAAACCTATTAAGTGACAATTTCCCCCTCAATAATAATAATATTTCCATCTTACCGGTCCAAAAGATAGGCTTCATTTTCTTTATGCAAAACACAATTGCATGTTTTATCTTGTAATAGAGATGTCATATGAGCTGGTCATGTTTTTGGCAGCCGGTGTGAGATTTTGGTATATTTGTGTGTATTTGACTCGCATACAGCATATGAAATACTTAAAGGAACAGTTCACCCAAAAATAAAAATGTTGCCATCATTTACTCACCCTCATGTCGTTCCAAACCTGAATGAGTCTATTTCTTCTGTTGAATACAAAAGAATATCATTTTAAATAATGTTGATAACTAAACAGTTGACGGCACCCATAGTATTTTTTTCCCTACTATGAAAGTCAATGGGTGCGTCAACTGCCCACTCTTTCATTTTTGGGTGAACTGTCCCTTTAAAAAGCATTTCCCCAAAAATTCCCAAGCAGTCAAACACTTGGTGCCGGAGACATGAGAATGCAGTGTCATCGATGCGGAGGATCCCTGTGTGAGACCAGAGGCCGGTCGCTCCAGCTGACGCACAGCTGGAAGATTCGCTGGGTGGAAAATGCATAGAAACCACAGCTGTTGCACCATGTAAGTGTAAGAGTAGAGCAGGACGACTGACGGCGTCTTTACTATCCCATAAGGCCACGGTAGAGGATTAATGAATGGCAGTGAAGCGACACAACCGGTGCCGGTAGATCACACGACAGTAACAGCACGGTGGATATACAGTAATGCCTTGAGATACGAGCGTCCCGACATACGAGTATTTCGAGGTACGAACAAGCCTTAGAGCATATTTCGCTTTGAGATACGAGTAAATATTTGAGATACGAGCAGCTTCCAGACGCTAGAGGTGTTCAGCACTCGCAGCAGCTCAAGCTCCTCATTTATGGGTAATTGCATATGATCTCCACTAGAGGCAGCTTGGTTTTACAGCGGGGGTTACCGGGGGCAACGAGTGATTCACCAGTATTAAGCTGGGAGCAGCACGAGTTATGAGTGTTCAATAATAACAAATATGAGCTAATAAATAAAAATGTGTGTGCGTCTCTATAGAGTTTTTTAAAGGGCCGGAATGGATTAATTTTTTTCTTCAGTTATTTCTTATGGGAAAAAATGATTTGAGATACGAGCAACTCGAGTTACGAGCTCGTCCTGGAACGGATTATGCTCGTATCTCAAGGTATCAGTGTACCTTTTTAGTAGTTGTGAAGTAGAGCGGCACGATTAATCGTTAAAAATTGTGAGTTCGATGGAAACACCCACGTGTTTCAACACACAGTATCATTACTCCATCTCCTATATAAACACTGATGTCTGTGATAATTTATTAATAGCACATTTTGGACCCGTTGTGATGCCGTCTTACACGTGACCACAGCAGGATGTGGACGCACATTGTCTAGGTGGGGTGCAGTTGTGGCCAGTCGGGGTTTGAGTTGGTGCAACAGGTGTAAGTATTAATTGCAAGGCTTTTTTAGGTCAGGCTGGTGCAACCGGCCCCTGAGAACTGAACACAGAGCGGGACTGAGACGGTGTGAACTGTAATAAACTGCTCTTCCCTGCGAGGTGAGCGGGTCGTCTCCGTCTGTCTGGAAGGGTGAACTTACAGACTCATAGGTGGGGGGGCAGCTGGGGAGCTGTGGGGGAAGCCCTCCTCTCGCCGGAGGCTGGAAGTTGCTAAAGCCATCATAGGTGCCAATGGGACCATTAAACGGCTCCTGAAGGGGAATTAGAGCAAAGACTGGATTAGTCAAGCAGAGCAGCACAATTTATCCTTAAAACACTGCCATCTTGAGTCAAACACCCATGCGATCTTATTCCTAAATTACATGATTCACTAGGTCTATAATATATTTGACAAAACTTTTCCTGTAATCAATCAGTAGAGAGCAGCGCTTGCAACATCAAGGTCATGGGTTTGATTCCCAGGGAAAGCAAGGACTGATTAGAATGTCAATGTGTTTCTTGAATGCGATGATAAATGCAGCTGATAAATGCATGAATGTGAATGTAGTGTAAATTCTGATGCATATCCTTTAGATTTGAAACAGCTTCTTCTCAAACACACAGTGTCATTATTTCTGTCTTACAATAATTAATATTAATCACAGAAAAGGTAGGATAAAAGTTTATAGTTCAGGTGTAAACACTGATGTTTACAGTAAAGATCAAAATCACTTATAAATGAACTTGACACTTCAAATAAAGATTGTGTTATTTCATCGGCGAGACATGACTGTATTTGTTGTTGAATATTCAATCAAGAGACTTGTTTAAAATGCTGATTTATCACAAAGTGAAGTCTTCATGAGTGAGTTATTTAATCATTCACTCAATAAGATTTTAAAAATATATATTTTTAATAGATTGCATCATTTAACATTTGGTCATTTTGTCGTAATTCTCAATCCATCCCGACTCGTGCCGCTCTACGGTCACATGAAAAGGCTGGTTAGATGCTGGTCTTACGGCTCCTTTGGCCGGCGGGTAGTGGAACGCTGTGGGCATTGGCATGGGCATGGGCATGCAGGCAGCGGGAGCGGTAAAGCCTCCTCCTCCACCCCCTCCGCCAGCTCCCGGCTTCTTGAAGTCGCTGTTCACGTCAATCAGATCGGCCTCTTCACCCGGGCAAACCTCTGGCTGTGAAGGGTACGGATGAGAGTTTGAAACAAGTGCTGCTGATTCAGATGATTAAGCTGGAAAGGAAGAGGAACTTGAGTCCTACCCGAACCATGGCGTCAGGCTCATAGGGAACGTTGTAGTTTTTGGCGATCTCAATGAGGTAGCGCTCCACCAAAATCTTGGGAGGGGCTTCCACACTCAACTTGTGCATGAGCTACGGAAACATGAGCATACAACAGCTTAAATGTAGATCTGTGGAGCCCTTAAATATCTATATCAGCACATGGGTTTCATGCAGCTCAAACAGTAGAGTGTGGTGCTTGCAACATCAAGGTCATGGGTTCGATTCCCAGGGAAAGCAAGAACTGATTAGAATGTCAATGTGTTTCTTGAATGCAATGCAAGTCGCTTTGGATAAAAGCGTCTGATAAAAGCATGAATGTAAATGTAAAAGGCTTGGCTTCCCCACCAATTTAAAGGAATAGTTCAAAATGGTCATCATTTATTCCCTTCTCAAGTTGTTCCAATAATGTATGAGTTTCTTTCTTCTGTTGAACACAAAAGAAGGGATTTGAAATAATGTTTGTAACCAGATAGTTGACGGCACCCATTGCCTTTCATAGTATTTTGTTTCCTACTTTTGTTTCGACTGTCTGGTTCCCAACATTCTTCAAAGTCTCTTCTTTTACGTTCCACATTAGTAAGAAGGTCTTACAGGTTTAGAACGGCATGAGAGGGAGGACATTATGGGGTGGAGTCCCTTTAACAAGCAGCATGATTTGATGACCTCTCAACAAAAATGTTTCATCATACCCGATCATTAACCGTTCCAATCTGGTTTGTCCTGCATAGCTTTCCATACTCTTTGCTGTATTTGGCGCACAGCTGATCTGAAACCTGTGAAAGAGGGGGAAAAAAGACATGAATGATGCATACAAGATCTCCAAAAATAGATTTAAGACAGACACAAATTCTACCCACAATCTTCAGTTCAGCCACTTCCGACTGCAGACGAGGAGCAGCCCAGATGAGAGTGGACACGGCCTCCTGCAGCCCAGGGTCCAGTTCCCTGAGGAAATCACAGAAAATCACAAACTTCCCTAACGTATAGTAGGCGAAAAATAGTGTGAGACAAAAGAAGCACGTCTGAATTCACAGCACTCATAAAAGAGTAGGCGACAAGAACCCGGGTGACCTGATACTTCCAGTGAGATTCTGTACATCTGATGGACACTTAGGTAGAGGGTTTATGAATGGCGGTGAAGCGACACAACTAGTGCTGGTCGATCACATGACAGTAACATGTCAGATATAGTGCAAAGTTTATTTATACTGTATAGAATGTACAGTAATACCTTGAGATACGAGTGTCCCGACATACGAGTATTCTGAGATACGAGCAAGCCTTCTGGCATTTTTTTGCTTTGAGATACGAGTAAATATTTGAGATACGAGCAAATATTTGAGATACGAGCAGCTTCCAGACGCTAGAGGTGTTCAGCACTCGCAGCAGCTCAAGCTCCTCATTTATGGGTAATTGCATATGATCTCCACTAGAGGCAGCTTGGTTTTACAGCGGGGGTTACCGGGGGCAACGAGTGATTCACCAGTATTAAGCTGGGAGCAGCACGAGTTATGAGTGTTCAATAATAATACATATGAGCTTCTGAGTCTATCAATACACAACACGGGAAGAAACACTACACTTCTGTATTGAGTTTGTGTTATCTCCGTAAATCTTATCTCGAAGGCAAGAACTCATAATTAAAAGCACATTTTATATCACAGGAATCCTTATATACTATAATTTTCTGTGTGTGTGTCTCTATAGCAATTAAAAACATGTTTTTTTCCATTGTTATTAGGACTAAAAATCTCCCTTATTAGAGGGCTGGAACGGATTAATTTTTTTCTGTTATTTCTTATGGGAAAAAATGATTTGAGATACGAGCAACTCGAGTTACGAGCTCGTCCTGGAACAGATTATACTCGTATCTCAAGGTATCAGTGTACTTTTTTAGTAGTTGTGAAGTAGAGCGGCATGATTAATCGTTAAAGACTGTGAGCTCGATGGAAACACACACATCATTACTCCGTCTCATATATAAACACTGATGTCTGTGATAGTGATCAAAACAAGAAATATTCTAATTAAAATAAAGATTGTATCAATTACATCGTTACACCAGCAGGTGGCGGCAAGTGACTAAAATGTTTTAAGAGATTAGTTCAAAAACTGATTGATTCGGATATGAAACGAGAGTTTTTATGAGCGAGTCACTGAATCGTTCACTCAACCCCCAAAAAAACAACTAAAGCATTCAAACGCATTAAATATTTATATATAGACTGTGCAATTAACATTTCATCAGAACCTCTAGAGAATTACGTTGTTTTGTTTAGCTGTCAGTTCAGAATCACGATCTCTATTCGAAACTAAACAAAAATTGTGTAGCTCTATTGTAAAAATAAGTACCTACTCAAGAGAGCATACGATTTCAGACGCATCCCCAAGCGTATAAAGTCACATTTAATGAGAAAAAAAAAAGTTACTCACTTCATGGACTGTATTAAGCCAAATCGGGTGAGCAGCAAATCACAGTATAACTCCAGGATCTCCATGGCCTCCACCAGATAATCCTCCCTGATGATGTGCTCGACTCGGATTCTCGCACGCTCATCTTTGCCTGACGACAAGTAGTCCGCAATTTCCTTGCGAGCCTTCTGAGCTAATTCAGCTAAGTCAGAGCAAATGGATTGAATTCAATTAGATCAATTTAGCTTCCAAAATATGCAACTTGTAGACAACCAAACTTACTTTTCTTCTTCTCGAGAAGTTTGAGGCGGTTTATGACCAGCCTGAGATTGACACGCAGTCTCTCGGATTTGAACCCTCCGCCAAGCATGATCTGCGGACAAAAATATTACGTTACTCCCTTAAAAAGTAACCAATAGCCAAGTAACCAATAAGATACTTTTTAAGAAAATTAATAAGAAACACTTATTTTAGCGTATATTTTGATTTTTCATTTGACTGATTAGTTATTTTGAGGAATATTGAATTGTTTTTGTGCAAGTGAGATTAATAAATGCTCACATTTGCTCGAGAAATAAAGTTAAGTTGATTCATCTCAATATCAGGACAGTAGAGCTTATTTGAAAAATAAATTTGTTTTGCAAATCTAAAAGTAATGCATTACTTTAAAAAAGTAATTGTTACGTAACTTGAATTACTTGTAATGTTTTACGTTACTAGTTTCTTGAAAAAGTGATTTGTTATGTAACTCGTGTTACTGATAATGCGTTACTTTACTGGTGGAAACAAGTAATTGGTTACGTTACTCGTGTTACTTGTAATGCGTTACTTTACTGGTGGAAACAAGTAATTGGTTACGTTACTCGTGTTACTTGTAATGCATTACTTTACTGGTGGAAACAAGTAATTGGTTACGTTACTCGTGTTACTTGTAATGCGTTACTTTACTGGTGGAAACAAGTAATTGGTTACGTTACTCGTGTTACTTGTAATGCGTTACTCTATTGGTGGAAACAAGTAATTGGTTACGTTACTCGTGTTACTTGTAATGCATTACTTTACTGGTGGAAACAAGTAATTGGTTACGTTACTCGTGTTACTTGTAATGCATTACTTTACTGGTGGAAACAAGTAATTGGTTACGTTACTCGTAATGCGTTACTTTACTGGTGGAAACAAGTAATTGGTTACGTTACTCGTGTTACTTGTAATGCGTTACTCTATTGGTGGAAACAAGTAATTGGTTACGTTACTCGTGTTACTTGTAACGCGTTACTCTACTGGTGGAAACAAGTAATTGGTTACGTTACTCGTGTTACTTGTAACGCGTTACTTTACTGGTGGAAACAAGTAATTGGTTACGTTACTCGTGTTACTTGTAATGCGTTACTTTACTGGTGGAAACAAGTAATTGGTTACGTTACTCGTGTTACTTGTAATGCGTTACTTTACTAGTGGAAACAAGTAATTGGTTACGTTACTCGTGTTACTTGTAATGCATTACTTTACTGGTGGAAACAAGTAATTTGTTACGTTACTCGTAATGCGTTACTTTACTGGTGGAAACAAGTAATTGGTTACGTTACTCGTGTTACTTGTAATGCATTACTTTACTGGTGGAAACAAGTAATTGGTTACGTTACTCGTGTTACTTGTAATGCGTTACTTTACCGGTGGAAACAAGTAATTGGTTACGTTACTCGTGTTACTTGTAATGCATTACTTTACTGGTGGAAACAAGTAATTGGTTACGTTACTCGTGTTACTTGTAATGCGTTACTTTACTGGTGGAAACAAGTAATTGGTTACGTTACTCGTGTTACTTGTAATGCATTACTTTACTGGTGGAAACAAGTAATTTGTTACGTTACTCGTAATGCGTTACTTTACTGGTGGAAACAAGTAATTGGTTACGTTACTCGTGTTACTTGTAATGCGTTACTTTACTAGTGGAAACAAGTAATTGGTTACGTTACTCGTAATGCGTTACTTTACTGGTGGAAACAAGTAATTGGTTACGTTACTCGTGTTACTTGTAATGCGTTACTTTACTGGTGGAAACAAGTAATTGGTTACGTTACTCGTGTTACTTGTAATGCGTTACTTTACTGGTGGAAACAAGTAATTGGTTACGTTACTCGTAATGCGTTACTTTACTAGTGGAAACAAGTAATTGGTTACGTTACTCGTGTTACTTGTAATGCGTTACTTTACTAGTGGAAACAAGTAATTGGTTACGTTACTCGTGTTACTTGTAATGCGTTACTTTACTGGTGGAAACAAGTAATTGGTTACGTTACTCGTGTTACTTGTAATGCGTTACTTTACTGGTGGAAACAAGTAATTGGTTACGTTACTCGTAATGCGTTACTTTACTAGTGGAAACAAGTAATTGGTTACGTTACTCGTGTTACTTGTAATGCGTTACTTTACTGGTGGAAACAAGTAATTGGTTACGTTACTCGTAATGCGTTACTTTACTGGTGGAAACAAGTAATTGGTTACGTTACTCGTAATGCGTTACTTTACTAGTGGAAACAAGTAATTGGTTACGTTACTCGTAATGCGTTACTTTACTAGTGGAAACAAGTAATTGGTTACGTTACTCGTGTTACTTGTAATGCGTTACTTTACTAGTGGAAACAAGTAATTGGTTACGTTACTCGTGTTACTTGTAATGCGTTACTTTACTAGTGGAAACAAGTAATTGGTTATGTTCCTTGCATTACTTGTAATGAGACACATTGTTGGCAAGTGATGTCATATATCATGACAACAGCAGAAACCTGAGGATTTCGGATAATGTAATCCTCTCTGTTACTCATGCCAACATTTCTTTTTAATATATTATATATAAATAGGTTATATAACATTATTTACTATTAAATCCGATCAAAAATACCGCGATTCCGTTACAAATACTTCTATACTAAATGATCGAGGTATTCAAAAGCACTACAAAATAATACTAACGTACATCTCAAAATAATTTTTGTTGATTTCACGCTCACCCGATTAAAAACATTGTGTTATTTGTTATTTCGACTCCCTTACAGACACAACAATTAACCAAAACAAGTGTTTCTGACGAGCAGTAACTTGTTAATATCTATCGACGGATTTTAAGCATCTCTACTATATTTTACAACGCATAAAGAACATTTAATCCCGTTTTCGAGCTATAAAATTGACTGTTCAAACCAGGAAGAGACTCGATTAGCAGCTAGATGAGCTAATTCAGTGAACAAAACCTACACACGTCAACAAATCATCACGAATGTACAATCAATACGGTATATAAGATATAAAAAATGAAATATTTACATGTTAATTCCTCTTCAGACGCTGGAAATGAGTCGGTTTCTGAGAATGTTTGGGCGACTGCTCGCTTAGCATTCACTTCCGCATTGGACGTGACTTCAGTCGTGACGTAGGCGTCACGTGGTCGCCAGTGGAAACGCGCATATGATGGGGAAACCCCGTCACTAGGATGGGCAAATCACATGTTTTTAATGATGTCATGTTTATGATATTACACAAGGTAGAGAGTTTCAGGCTGGCAAGAAACGCTTAGTCACTTCTCCAAATTAGGCCAAATAATAGGCCAGACGCATTTATACTGTAGGGTTAATCCTGTTACTGTAAAATATCATGTTTTTTCTGACCTTATCTGATCATTTGCTTATTGAAAACAAGACAGGTGTAACATGGCCGTCTCTCCTTCTCTATCGCCACTGCCATCTTTTGGAGAAAGAGAGAAAAGCAGCTTTTTAATGGAACAATACCGAGTTTATTCTAACTAGATGGGGGAAGTTTATGAAATAAACTTCAGTTGGCTTGAGAAAGTTTAAATTAGTTGTAAAAGCTTCAAGCTTGAAAAGTTTTGAGAGTTTAAACTTATATGTATAATATATATATTATCAAAATTAGATAAATCAAAGGCTGTGAATGAATTAAAGAAGTCTTTTGTCCTGCATGTTGTTCATTTACACGCATACAGCTTACATACTGTTGTTTTTTCGGTTAATCATAAACTGGAGTTTAAAGGGCATTTAATAATAAGTAATGAGTGTAAACTACACCCAATGTACAAACTAAATAATAACGCATTGTAAAGATTATTGCGAGAAATGAATTCCCGCATCTCAGCCAAAGAGGAGAAATTTGGCGGGAAATACTTACAGACTGTATTTCTCGCAATAACAAGTTTATATCTTGCAATTCTGACTATTTCGCGCAATAACGAGTTTAAATCACGGAACTCTGCCTTTATTTCTCGCAATTATGAGTTTATATCTCACAATTCTGACTATTTCTCGCAATAACTTTATATCTTGCAATTCTGATTTTATTTCTTGCAATTACGAGTTTATATCTTGCAAATCTGACTTAATTTCTCTCAATTATGGGTTTATATCTCGCCATTCAGACTATTTCTTGCAATTATGAGTTGATATCTCACAATTCTGGCTTAATTTCTCTAAATTACGGGCTTACAACTCACAATTCTGTGATGGAAATTCCATAAATGATATGTTTTCTTTTCATTTCATGACTTAAGAATTAATAGCCTGTCTAAGCATTATTGGACAAGAAGAATTGTGTAAAAAGACTAATGTGTTCCCGATAGAGGGAGGGAGAGCTTAGGCTTAACCTTGGTTTAGAACAGGGTTTCTCAACCTTTTGCCTATTGCGACCCACTTTTTTTTTGTATGACAGTCCTACGACCCACTAAGGCTAGAAATAAATAAATAAAAATAGTAAATAATAAGTAATGAAAAATAATGAAATAATTTGTTAGACCTATACTGTGTGTGCTCATAATTAAATTCACAAAACACTTTTTCAAAAATTAGGCAGACTATGAAACAAACTGATTTATTTATTTTCACTCACGTTCACACACGTTAATGTGACATTTGAGACTGCCGCTCTGAAACGATGATATCCAGACGCGGTGGAATTGGGGAAAGGGCCACTCGTAGTGTCGCACTCAAACTAGAAGCTGTCAGTCTATTCCTGCTTTTTGTTTTCGTTGCAGTCACCGTCGAAAAGCCCGACTCGCAAAGATAGGTAGTGCTAAATGGCAGAAGAAACTTCGTTGCACGACCTGCGCGTTCGAAGCTGTCGTGAGCGACACAATACTGCTTTGCTGTCTTTTAAGTACATCGCGCTTTCGCACAAAGTAATCCACAGGTTTACCGACACATGTTGGATGTTTAGTCTGAAGGTGACGTTTTGATGGCTTCATGGACTCCTTTGCTAAGACCTCACCACACTCAACGCATTGTGGTTTTTCGTCCGACGTAGTAAATCCATATTTAATATACAGTGAGCCCTCGCTACTTCGCGGTTCGACCATCGCGGATTCACGACTTCGCGGACTTGTTTCATTACGTATGTATATATTATAAAAGAAATATATCGCTGATTTTCCGTAAATTTCGAAAATATGAACATTAGAACGGCTTGCCTGGGTGGGCCTGGGCCCCCTCATTTACATGTTCGGCCCCCTCAGATTTTCAATTGTTTAAAATCGCAACTGTGAAAACGAAATTAAAAGCACATATCGCCCGCTGCACAAAACGATCGCAACGCACCCCTAAAGTCAACATTGGCGCGCTGCGTGTTGCATCATAACCAGTTCAGGCAGAGTGGTTAAGGCGCTGGACTAGAAATCCGTGGGGTTTTCCCAGCACAGGTTCGAATCCTGGCGATTATGTTATGCTCGCCCACCACCCCTGTCAACAATCTCGCGCAGTTTTGCCCCTCATTTTGAGCTGGGCCCCCTCAAAAAAAAAATCTGGCTACTCCCCTGGAACACAGTAAAACTCTCGCGACCCCCTCTGTAATGTTCCGCGACCCACTAGGGGGTCGCGACCCACCGGTTGAGAAACAGTGGTTTAGAAAATATATAAAGGTTAAATTCAGAATTGTGAGAAACTCATTGCGAGAAATAGTCACATAAAACGTTTATATCTCGTATTTATGGCTTTATTTCTTGCAACTTTGAGATACAAAAGTAAGAATTGTGAGATGAGAACTTGCAATTATCTTTAAATTGTTTTATTCTGTGGCAGAAACAAACTTCCATAAAAACAGAATTACAGAGTTATTTAAAAAAATAAATTTATTTACCTTGATTTTTTTTTAATGATTTGCCTATTTTTACATTTTATCTGACACTTTTTCTTGGCAATATTTGTCAAATGGCTCTGACTGACGTATTGAATTCAGGATCAAAAGTAAAAGGTGCACGATGATTTCAGATTGGTATAAAGTTTATTTCCATCTCAAATAAATAATAGAAACCCTAATACGAAAAAAAGTGACAAAACAGTTCCCTTGCTTTGCCAGGCTTGGTTCTGTCGTAGTTCAGCTTGACACATGGAGAAAACAACATTAACATGACATTAAGATGAAAAAGTAGACGCGACAAAACTCCACTTAAGGAACAAAAGAGATGAGCTACGGTTCCACAAAATCACTTTCACTCCAACATTCTGCACATTTTCCTACTGATTCTGACTTCATTGAGTGCCAATCATTCCGTTCTGAGGAAATAAAATCCTGATTTACGTTTCAGCACCCGTCAGTGAATCACAGTCATTATGCGGACTCTGCTTTAGTCACAAGACTACACTAATGTGAGGCATGAGATGCACCAGATAAGTGGACAAGCGACGGCTCTCAAGTGACTATTATTGGGCACGTTACTAAAACTTAAACTTCATTCAAACAAAGAAGGACAGACATGATGCTCGAGCAAATAAACTATGGACAGAGTCTCCCAGCAACATCTGTGCATAGAGTTTGGGTTCCCAAACCATACAAAATCACAAAAAACTGAACACTTCAACGTTCAAATACTCATATAGTTTAAGCACCAAAACGCCGTCTTCCCTGGGAAAAGACGCAATGACCAAATTGGCCATGCCATGAGATGAGGAGCTGTGATTTTTGGTGAAATGCTAGGACAAGTCCTCATGTACGTCTAGAGCGATGCCATGATTGGACAGTAGAGGTTCTTGCGGCGAAACGGGGATCTTGAATGGCACGGCTTCTTTGACGAGCATCTTTTTGGTGGCGCTGACGAGACGGGAGTAGTTTTCGCGGTTGAACTCGGCGTTGCGCGGCTGTGTGCGCAGCAGGGGTAAGTTGTCTCGGGTCACGCGGGACAGGAAGAGAGGAGGACGCCGCTGGCGTTCTCCATCTTTCAGTGAGTCCGGCAGCGGTTTGTTTTTGCTCTCTGGCAGAAGCATGATGCACAGGACCGAGAGGACCGCAAAGGAGGCAAAGACCACATGATGCAGGAAATAGCCTCCGTTATTCTGCAGCTCCATTAGAGACGACGCAGCCATTCCCACGCATCCAGCGGCCATGATCAGACCCAACGAGCCACCACTGAGGGAGACACACAGCAGTTAACAGCACTCACACAACTATCATTCTACTACGGTCAACTGCTATTGCTTTATCAACTTTTTCAATGTGGATAATGTATAGAGACGTGCGTTTGACTTTAACGTTTACTTTTGTTCGTCTCTGTGCAGACTTCAGAAAAATCCTAGTGTCAGAAATGTGGTTTATTTTAATGCTGCTGTGGATCAGGTTATATGTTTGTTCGGAGCATTTGACTGTGACACAGTTTAATGGAGAGATCACAAAGAAACTTTAGTTGACATGAAGCAGCGACTGTACTGGAACTGATAGCAGCTTAATCACAAACATAATGCTTTTTCTATATGGTTTTATATGGATCAAGCGTTTTCAAAACGCTTCCTAACAGTGGCCATTTACTGACAAACCTTAAAAGTGCAGCACCTTAAAAACAGATAATTCAGACAGAGTCAGAATGGTTAAAAATAATTTTTTTGCGTAATAATTTCTCTGTGTACACACACACACACTTTAATAATGACCTTCTGTGGAACTGCATGATTTATTAAACCTAAATTAAGCGATTTTATAACCCTAAAATCAACTTAAGCATTCACATTCGGATGGGATTTGATTTCTCAGACAAATTTTTGCCCTGGTTGTTTTTAGGTGAGAGTAAAAAGACTTCAGACAGGATTAAAAATCTTAAAGTACACATACGAAACACAAAAACCTCCTCTATTCTAAAATCTCACAGGGCTTGATTTGCTTTATTCAGTCGCATTTGAATTGAACTGCTGAACAATAGTGTATGAAAGCTGGAGATTACCGCACAACGGTGGGCATGACTTCACTGCCGAAGAACACGCTGAGCATGGCCAAAGCCTGAGACGAGAGGAGACCCACGACAGACAGAACCAGAACCAGCCCTCCGTGCAGGTCTGAGGAGAGAGAAAGAGAGAGAGAGAGAGAGAGAGAGTGAGTGTCTTTCAGCGGAAAAACTAAAACTAACCAAAACCTCCAGGGCAGATTGAAATGCAACTCTACATTAGATCCATAGATTCAAAAAGGCTTATAAAAATTTTAACTGATCTTACTCCAAATCATTCTGGGACTGCCTTTTCCATGAAGAATATATTTCATAGGGTTTTTGACTGTGCATAAATGAGTTGTAAGCAGGGGTGTGAATGAATTAAATTGAAATAAATTTGCAAATAAATTTGATTCATGATTCATAGGTTTTCAATTCAGTAATGATTCGATTTGAGATCATTCACAATCATAAGACAATTATACAAATTCAAAAAGTTACCATCAACATCTGACTCTAAATAAATATTCTACAGTTTGTGTTTATTTATATCTATTTATTTTCAAAGCTTTTAAATGGCTAAACCTGCATGTTTTATCTTAAGGTCCTCGCGAACCTACATTAATTAATAAATTCACTTGTAGAATTTTCACAATAAGATTCGATTCAGCATTTAAGTGCATTGATAGAATTATTTTAAATGTCAGAGGGTGAGAGAAGAAAACGTGTCCATTGTTAGATCATGTATAGTCTTTAATGATGCAACATCGCTTTATTTTAATAGTCTAGAAAAAGTGGTATATGTAGAACATATACTATATTGACAAGCCCACATTTAAAAAGTTAAAATTTAATGTAAACTACTGTGTAGGATAGTGTTCATGTTTAAGCTACACAACCTTAACAAAAGTAACTTTCATTCACAAAAAAGATCCAGCTCTTACAGGACAATCAGTTTGTTAAAATGTAGATTTAAAGGTTCTGGCTAAAATCTTGAACATGTAATTCCAGACATCGTAGAGCCAGACCTGACAGGGTTTTTAAAATGCTGCCACTCCTTTTATATCATTAGATTATTGAATATAATAATATTCCATCTTGACCTGAACTCCATACCTGGAATCTTATTAGCGATGGGCGAACAGGCATTTGATAGGGAGGAGTGGAGCTACACTACACGTTTGATGTTGTGGCCAGATTTGGAATAGGCAAAAACTTTATAAAATGGGTCATATTGCTCTATACGTTACCCAAGACGTTATTATACACACCTATACGTTACCCAAGGCGTTTCTATACACACCTATACATTACCCAAGACGTTATTATACACACCTATACATCTATACGTTACCCAAGATGTTATTATACACACCTATACATCTATACGTTACCCAAGATGTTATTATACACACCTATACATCTATACGTTACCCAAGGCGTTATTATACACACCTATACATTACCCAAGACATTATTATACACACCTATACGTTACCCAAGACGTTATTATACACACCTATACGTTACCCAAGGCGTTATTATACACACCTATACGTTACCCAAGGCGTTTCTATACACACCTATACGTTACCCAAGACGTTATTATACACACCTATACATCTATACGTTACCCAAGACGTTATTATACACACCTATACATCTATACGTTACCCAAGACGTTATTATACACACCTATACGTTACCCAAGACGTTATTATACACACCTATACGTTACCCAAGGCGTTTCTATACACACCTATACGTTACCCAAGACGTTATTATATACACCTATACATCTATACGTTACCCAAGACGTTATTATACACACCTATACGTTACCCAAGGCGTTTCTATACACACCTATACGTTACCCAAGACGTTATTATACACACCTATACATCTATACGTTACCCAAGACGTTATTATACACACCTATACATCTATACGTTACCCAAGACGTTATTATACACACCTATACATCTATACGTTACCCAAGACGTTATTATACACACCTATACATCTATACGTTACCCAAGACGTTATTATACACACCTATACATCTATACGTTACCCAAGACGTTATTATACACACCTATACATCTATACGTTACCCAAGACGTTATTATACACACCTATACATCTATACGTTACCCAAGACGTTATTATACACACCTATACATCTATACGTTACCCAAGACGTTATTATACACACCTATACATCTATACGTTACCCAAGACGTTATTATACACACCTATACATCTATACGATACCCAAGACGTTATTATACACACCTATACATCTATACGTTACCCAAGACGTTATAATACACACCTATACGTTACCCAAGACGTTATTATACACACCTATACATCTATACGTTACCCAAACGTTGTTATACACACCTATACATCTATACGTTACCCAAGACGTTATTATACACACCTATACATCTATACATTACCCAAGACGTTGTTATACACACCTATACATCTATACATTACCCAAGACGTTATTATACACACCTATACGTTACCCAAGACGTTATTATACACACCTATACATCTATACGTTACCCAAGACGTTATTATACACACCTATACGTTACCCAAGACGTTATTATACACACCTATACGTTACCCAAGACATTATTATACACACCAATACGTTACCCAAGACGTTATTATACACACCTATACGTTACCCAAGGCGTTATTATACACACCTATACGTTACCCAAGGCATTATTATACACACCTATACGTTACCCAAGGCATTATTATACACACCTATACGTTACCCAAGGCGTTATTATACACACCTATACGTTACCCAAGACGTTATTATACACACCTATACGTTACCCAAGACGTTATTATACACACCTATACGTTACCCAAGGCGTTATTATACACACCTATACGTTACCCAAGGCGTTAATATACACACCTATACGTTACCCAAGGCGTTAATATACACACCTATACGTTACCCAAGACGTTATTATACACACCTATACATCTATACGTTACCCAAGATGTTATTATACACACCTATACATCTATACGTTACCCAAGGCGTTATTATACACACCTATACGTTACCCAAGGCGTTATTATACACACCTATACGTTACCCAAGACGTTATTATACACACCAATACGTTACCCAAGACGTTATTATACACACCTATACGTTACCCAAGACGTTATTATACACACCTATACGTTACCCAAGACGTTATTATACACACCTATACGTTACCCAAGGCGTTATTATACACACCTATACGTTACCCAAGGCGTTATTATACACACCTATACGTTACCCAAGGCGTTATTATACACACCTATACGTTACCCAAGGCGTTATTATACACACCTATACGTTACCCAAGACGTTATTATACACACCTATACGTTACCCAAGACGTTATTATACACACCTATACATCTATACGTTACCCAAGGCGTTATTATACACACCTATACGTTACCCAAGGCGTTATTATACACACCTATACGTTACCCAAGACGTTATTATACACACCTATACGTTACCCAAGACGTTATTATACACACCTATACATCTATACGTTACCCAAGGCGTTATTATACACACCTATACGTTACCCAAGGCGTTATTATACACACCTATACGTTACCCAAGACGTTATTATACACACCTATACATCTATACGTTACCCAAGATGTTATTATACACACCTATACATCTATACGTTACCCAAGGCGTTATTATACACACCTATACGTTACCCAAGGCGTTATTATACACACCTATACGTTACCCAAGACGTTATTATACACACCTATACGTTACCCAAGACGTTATTATACACACCAATACGTTACCCAAGACGTTATTATACACACCTATACGTTACCCAAGACGTTATTATACACACCTATACGTTACCCAAGACGTTATTATACACACCTATACGTTACCCAAGACGTTACTATACACACCTATACGTTACCCAAGGCGTTACTATACACACCTATACGTTACCCAAGGCGTTACTATATACACCTATACGTTACCCAAGGCGTTACTATATACACCTATACGTTACCCAAGGCGTTATTATACACACCTATACGTTACCCAAGGCGTTAATATACACACCTATACGTTACCCAAGACGTTATTATACACACCTATACATCTATACGTTACCCAAGACGTTATTATACACACCTATACATCTATACGTTACCCAAGATGTTATTATACACACCTATACGTTACCCAAGGCGTTATTATACACACCTATACGTTACCCAAGGCGTTAATATACACACCTATACGTTACCCAAGACGTTATTATACACACCTATACATCTATACGTTACCCAAGGCGTTATTATACACACCTATACATTACCCAAGGCGTTATTATACACACCTATACGTTACCCAAGACGTTATTATACACACCAATACGTTACCCAAGACGTTATTATACACACCTATACGTTACCCAAGACGTTATTATACACACCTATACGTTACCCAAGACGTTATTATACACACCTATACGTTACCCAAGACGTTATTATACACACCTATACATCTATACGTTACCCAAGGCGTTATTATACACACCTATACATTACCCAAGGCGTTATTATACACACCTATACGTTACCCAAGACGTTATTATACACACCAATACGTTACCCAAGACGTTATTATACACACCTATACGTTACCCAAGACGTTATTATACACACCTATACGTTACCCAAGACGTTATTATACACACCTATACGTTACCCAAGACGTTATTATACACACCTATACATCTATACGTTACCCAAGGCGTTATTATACACACCTATACATTACCCAAGGCGTTATTATACACACCTATACGTTACCCAAGACGTTATTATACACACCTATACGTTACCCAAGACGTTATTATACACACCAATACGTTACCCAAGACGTTATTATACACACCTATACGTTACCCAAGACGTTATTATACACACCTATACGTTACCCAAGACGTTATTATACACACCTATACGTTACCCAAGACGTTATTATACACACCTATACGTTACCCAAGGCGTTACTATATACACCTATACATCTATACGTTACCCAAGACGTTATTATACACACCAATACGTTACCCAAGGCGTTACTATATACACCTATACATCTATACGTTACCCAAGACGTTATTATACACACCTATACGTTACCCAAGGCGTTACTATATACACCTATACATCTATACGTTACCCAAGACGTTATTATACACACCAATACGTTACCCAAGACGTTATTATACACACCTATACGTTACCCAAGACGTTATTATACACACCTATACGTTACCCAAGACGTTATTATACACACCTATACGTTACCCAAGACGTTATTATACACACCTATACGTTACCCAAGGCGTTACTATATACACCTATACATCTATACGTTACCCAAGACGTTATTATACACACCTATACATCTATACGTTACCCAAGATGTTATTATACACACCTATACATCTATACGTTACCCAAGACGTTATTATATACACCTATACATCTATACGTTACCAAGACGTTATTATACACACCTATACGTTACCCAAGGCGTTATTATACACACCTATACGTTACCCAAGACGTTATTAAATATGGCTACATATCTATCGGTTATATAATATATATCTCTATATACGCGTTGCCCAAGGCATTATTATATACGCCTAGATATCTATCCGTTATCCGCCTATATAAAATACTTGCATATAAAACATTTAGTTCAGACTAGACATGCCAATAGCTTTTTAGACTGATTGAAGTCAAACACAAATTTGACTCAATGTTAAGCAGCAGGCAATCTGATTTTGTTGCACAAAGCATTGAGTAAAAACTTAAAAATGTGACATTGATGAACATGTTTGGGAAGATTTATCAGACTGTTTAATGTTTCTGTCTGCAACAGATTTACAGAACCGCGGTTTAATATTGTACACAGAGCTTATATCTTATATATATGAAACGCTTCTGTATCTCCTCAGTGTCCCGAACGCAACAGCAGTATCGGAGCATTCCTCCAC
>JAWRVZ010000109.1:1457500-1505000 GCA_037043235.1 Rhodeus uyekii
GACTATGGTATGAATTATTGCTTTATCAGAGTCTCTTTGGCGCACACTTAATTAATAATCATAACATTTAATTAACAAAACAGTAATGTGCTTAAAAGAGGAGTAAAGTAGCGTAATCCACGTTCACACCGGGAGTGAACAAACTTACTTACTACTAATAAGTAATTATGATTACTTCATTTACACACACACATGTGAATTAAGCTACTTTACAACTCTTTACTACTTTAATTATGATTACTCATTTACAGACTTTTAATTAGAGGAAAGTATACACTGATTTAAAAACAAATTCATACTATTGTGATGATTATTAATATTTAGGGGACAAATTTAAGCGATTTGAATTACGCTACTTCTTTAAACCTCTTTTAAGAGAGTTTGTTTATTAATTCATAAACTCTTAATTAGAGGGAAGTACGCTGATAAAACAATCATTCATACCATAGTCATGATTAATCATATTTTACAAATGAGAACTTCTGCAAAAAAGTGGTTTTGGGGCCAAATTTGTGGAAAACCCCCCCCCCAAAAAACCCACCTTTTGTTAAAGTTTTCATTTGTAAAATATTATTAATCATGAGTATGGTATTGATTATTATTTTATCATATTATTATAGCTCTTTTGAGCTTTCTTGCTTGCAACACCAAAGTCAAGGGTTCGATTCCCAAGGAAAGCAAGAACTGATTAGAATGCAATGCAAGTCGTTTTGGATAAAAGTGTCTAACAAATGCATGAATGTAAATATTTTTATAATCAGTGTCTCTTTCGGATACTTCCCTCTAACGAAGAGTCTAAGAATTAATAATCATAACAGTGAATAAACAAACCCTCTTAAAAGAGGTGCAGCGTAATCCGGATCGGCTGTTAAGCGCGTTCACACCCGTCGCTGGAACCGGAGTGACTCCGCGTCGCTCGCACATTCACCTCGGTCACTAGATTGTTTTGGAGTCCCGCGGGTTTGGCGTAATCCCACCCGCGCGTGCAGGACACCAGGTCCGTGGCGTTGCTGTGGTTCAGCGGGTGCCGGTAGAGCTCGCAGGGATTGAACCCGGAATCCGGGAGCCACGGGACGGACAGCCGCAGCAGCGCTTCCCGGGAAAGGTTCGCGACGGTCGGGAGCAGCGCGGGATCAGGCGTGCAGTGGAAAGACTCGGGCACGAGCGTGAAGAAAACATCGCTGAACACATTCAAACACACGGCGAAGTTCGGGAACCAGCTGAACAGCGTGATGATCCGGTTATATCGCCCGTATCCGCCAATCCGAGGGTAGATTTGACTTTCAAACTCCATCCTTAAAGCCTTATCGAGGGAAACAGCTGGGAGAAGGACTGCTGTTCACTCTCTCTCTCTCTCACACACACACACTCTCAGAGTGACGTAGAGATCCGGTTCATTTGAGAGAATCGGTTCACTAGAAGATTTACATGAATGAACCTGTTCATGGAACCGATTCACTGATTCTTCAAGAGTTGTTGAAAGTTGCGGCGCAGATCATTTGTTGTTTATTATTGGTAAATTAACACGAATCATTGTTTAATAATGTTAGCTAATTATTCTGGGGTTTCAAATATTCGTTTTTTTATGCATGAAAACTAAACCACAACTGTCATAGTAACATTTATAAATATAAACTTTAATGAAACAACATTTTGATCAATTTTTATTCAAGTAGAGCGTGATATTCAATCTTATTGCCTTCCCTTTCCTCATCGGGAAGCATTACATATTATCTCTATTATATGTGTGTGTGTACATATATATATAATAATAATAATATATAATATAATATATATATAATCAATGATTTCATATTTCGGTTTATTTAAAGTTCAAGCTTTCTATAGATATAATTCTTATCTGCATTTATACACTAAGTTTCAGTTCATATTTCATACTATATAAACACAAACGCACAATGTGCGTCAACATAAAAGCACTAATAATGTGTTTTTCCTGTAATCCCATTCCCAGACCGAATATTTCTAGGATTTTTTTGTGCAGCTCCTGTAAAATACGATGACATAGTTCTCTGAATCATCTTCACTGGTTTTTAATTTGGTTATCTGTAGCTTTATTCTATATGGTCTATTGAATCACACTTCAACTATAGCGATAATTATATTAGTGATATTTGGATATTTTGTTGATTTTGATTTTTATCGTTCATTAGCTGAAGAAATAATTGCTCTGGAAGTGATTGAAATGCTATTGTTTCTCTGATGTAATTGTGGTGTGAATTCTGCTGTTCTTTTATATTCACAAGCATTGAGTGATGTGAAGATTCAACCGACTCAAGAGTCGACTCAAAAGAATCAAAGCCTGTTTCTCAAACCTGTTCATGTTGTTCCCCGTCCGTCTGAAGCAGCTCGTGACTGGAGTTCCTGTGAAGTGTATCAGTAACTAAAACTAATGAATCCTGTCCTCTACACTCAAATACAATATTATGCATTATATTTATAGCTGTTGAGCAAACCTGAAAACCACACAACTCAATATTTACTCCGAGAATTGCCTTTATTAATGCATTAAATATTCATCTTATGTCACTTAAATTTCAGGATAAATAATCTTTTCAAATGAGTGTCGGTGAAAAGCAGGTTCAGTAATTGAACGCATTCTAACCTCCCGTGTCAAAATATGGTAAATAAATATGAAAATATTCTTAGAATCCTGTTGAATATTTTAATGCAATTTCAGTTTCTCCTGTATATTTTTTTATCCCTCCCATATTGTTTATAATGTGACTGCAGATCAAAACAAATTTAATGGCCACATCAAACAAACTGCAAGACAAAAACTACTATTTGTCAGTAAAAGAAAAATGGGAAAAGTTCAACTTTAGATTCTTAAAATAAACAAAGTATTTTCATATAGAGCTGAACAAGAACCCAAATGGATTGAAGATCTTGTATTAATGATACTATAGGATGTTTATTTATTGTTCTAGAAGAAACTGTTCCAAAATATGACAGAAATTCTAAATAGAATCCCGTACAAGTTTCTGACTGGAATCCGTTAGTTTTTGGCAAAGGCTGATTATTGAGTGAAGCATTTCTTTATAGGCATGTGACAACAAAAATAAATGACTTTTTTTTAATAGTTAAGATTAACGAATGTTCCAAAACATGAGAAATATTCAGTAACAAACTGACACGTGTGTGCGTGAGAAAGTGCGTGTGTGTCAGTGAGAGTGTGTGTGTAAGTGCGTGTGTGAGTGCGCATGTGTGTGTAGTCGGACCAAAGCATGCCAATCAGATGTTTTAGTTTGTGGGTTTAAGGTACGTGTGGAATGGCATTTGTTAACATTTGCACGGCTAAAATAAGCTGAAAATGATTGGCATGACACTCTGCATCTTCTCTGAGCTTCTTCACACACTCACGGCCAAAACACCTGCAGTAACACACGTGACATATTAAGTGAAGGGTGCCAGACATGTTGTCCAGCCATTTTTTGGAGTTTTGTGTTTTGTTCAGTACACACAGAGGGAATAAACGTGTGTTGATGGAAGAGTGCCAGCAGTTTTGTGGGTGACGGCATGGCATGGCGTCCCTCTGCTGGCAGACGCGGGTAATGCAGAAACAATCACAGAAGCAAAGTCATTTCAAAAATTTATTTACGAACATAATCTCTGAGGAACAACAGCAGTTCTCGCGCTCTCTGTACATGCAAGTGTAGAAAATAACAATTCTGAATTCTTCCTCCCCGTCAGGTTTTTTTCTCTGGCTTTTTGAGTTGCAGGATATCAACAGCTAAAGAGGTGAAAGTACTGGATCTGACAGCACTGACATCAGCATCACAAACCCCCCCGCCCTCCCTCCCCATAGCTGCTCAACAATATGTACACAATTCAACTACATCGTACAAAAAAAGAAAGATACATCGTTACATCAGCGGCAGCGAGTGCGACTCGTCTCGTTGCTGTCAGAATCTCACATTCTACGCAAGTTTAGACTAGTACAAAGAGGAGGGTGCAAAACGTCCTGGCATAGTATTTACAGTATGTACAACGTCTCGTTCACGCATTACAAGAGGAAAATTTACACAGCGGAGACCTCGAAACATACCACAGGTGTCAGAAAGATAATAAATAGGTTGATATAGGGTTCAGCGTGTGTTAGAGCGATCGGGGGGGCTTGGAGTCGCGGCTAATCCGTAAATGTTGTGATTAGTAGAGGTAATGTGTTGCAGACAGAGGTCAGCGAGTCGACAGGCAAGCGTCCAATAGAGTTAGTCCCGATAGAGCGAGGAGAATTCAACGTATGGCTTATTAGCACTAGTGGAATCAGGTTACACGTCCATCGCGACTCAATCTCAAGCCTTTTAACGTGGAATCAGCCCCCGGAGAGCCTTCCAATGGAAAGTCACACGTCTTGTAAACAGTAAGGGCTTTAGTGATGAGCGTTTCGATTACACAAGGGGCGGAAAATGCACCATGAACCCCAGGACACGAGTCTCTCCGAAGCGTTGCACCCCGACTCAATGCACAACTGCGTCATGTGGGATCTCAGACTCACAACCACGCATGAGAACCAAAGGAAGGAGGAAAACACTAGCCTGGAACATCACACAACCTCACACTGAAGCACAGGCGGGCCACGAGAAACGCTCAAATATCAAACACGTTTCAGGACCCTCCACGTCTATAAGCACGAGAAATTAAAACGCTTAAAAAGGAAACAAAGCAATGCACTAGTGATGAGTCTACTCCATAAAACCAATCATTATTGACATTGGTGCATTTAAAAAATACAGATTAAGAAGGGTGAAAACAGTCAGCGAGCCCATGTGTGTGTGTGTGTGTGTGTGTGTGTGTTCTGCCGATGATCAGTGAACGATCACCTTAAAGTGGCAAATTAAAACTGCTTTGGGATTCAGAGAAGAGCCGTGACACGGTTTGCAGACGATCGTACGGTTAGTGAAGAACGGAATGGAAGTAATGAGGTGATTTCCCAACGCTTTAATTGCTAAGATGTTAACGAGCGCAGCGGAGAAACCCGCCGCGTGGCGTAACGAACTGAAACACGTAATCGTGTGGCTAAAATCACCAGCCATGACTTGTGCAGCTTTAGAAAGAAAAGAGACGTTAACTGTATAAAGGCATTTTCTTGGTTTATACTTTAAAGATATATACTTGTGTAATAAAAGATGGAATAATATACCTCTACTAATCTTTAAATAAATCCCAGATCACTCTGCTACATCTGAACACTAGGATGAGATCCTGACACGCGTTTCCTAACGACGGGGTGATGAAGCGGGGAATACTGACGGTGTGCATCTTTTGGCCCGGGGGGATCGAGGGGGGGGGGCTGCCCGAAAGTGAACTGTACATACAATGATAACTTTTATTCATTTATTTTCTTTTACACTTAACTGAGTGATGTTACAGTACATAAGTTATTTACAACTGTGCAGTAATGTGTGGCAAAATAAATTATCTAGAAGGCAGCGAGAATACATTGGTTAATGATTATAAAAACTGTACATCATTTACGGAATACTTGTTTTTTTTTTTCAGTTTTCGAGTTTTTTCCATTAAACTAATGTTGGCTCTGTAGTGTTTCAAGTCACTTCCTCAGAAAGGGAACAATGAAATGCCCGAGTAAAGAAAGACAAAAACCCAAAAAACTAAAACCTTGTAAAGTCCTCGTCTCGTGATTTGCAACATTTGCTCTTACATTATTAGTCTTTTCCTTGCGCAGTCGTTTAAAACCAGGCCTGGGACATGTAATCCAGCATCTGTGGGCATGCGAGGGCACTCGTGTGCCGCCCTAAACCCGCTCTCCTCCGGCGCTGCCCGCGGGCGGCAACACAGCCGCTCTCTCTCTCTCTCCGCCGCGCGTCCAAGCAAGCAGAGGTGTGTGCACACTCGTGTGTCTGTCGTGTCCAGCACTGTGCGTCTGTCCACCTGTCCTGCCGCACGCGGGTGGACCAGCCCGTCTCAAGCTCTCCTGTAACTCACAGCATGGGGTGGGACAGAGAAAAATGCTGTTCGCCCAAATGACCCAAGACCGGCGGGACAAGGTTCAAAGCAGACTCGCTTTCAAATCCCAAACAAAAGCATAAAAACTTGAGGACAAAAGTGCAAGTTGTGTTTTTCCTCCCCTGTAAAAAGACGTCGTCTCCTCCTCGGGCAGAAAAGGACGAGTTTTATGCCATTTAGCTTTTTTCTATATAATATATATCTCTCTCTTCAAAGAAATCTCCTCAAACCGGCTAGCCCTTACCGAACTGTGTTTGATGTCTCTTTGATAGATGGTTAATGTTAGACCGAACTCTCAGAGTCTGAGTGTGTGTCGTTGTCACGCGGGCAACAGTACAAAGTCGTCGTTGACGTCGACCATTGGCACGTAGAAGGAGGGCACCTCGTTCACACACAGGGACTTGTGTCCGGCCGGGTCCAGCTCCTGTACCTTGAGCTGCCACTCCATCCTCTGCACGGCGTTCAGCGCGGCGGCCTCATGCTGCTGCCGCATCAGCAAACACGTCTGCGGAAACACAACACTTACACACTTCAGGCTTAAACGGAACAAGCACAGAAAGGAAGCTCCACCGAACGTCAATGACTGACACTCACACGTTCTGATCTTATAGCGAGTGCGAGTCAAAGCAGGAATGTCCTGATCAAGTGTTTTGTGTCCCGATCCGACTTATTTTTCTAGAGCTTGATGCTCAAACGAATTAAAGTTATTTATATATAACTCATATATAATTAATATAATGTTTTGTCGGATCGGATCACAGGTGTGCGCGATACTAAATCCAGGAGTAAACGGGTCTGGAAGGGTTTGTTCTAGTGTAAACACTCAATGTGTTCAAACAGCCACAAAACACCGTCTGCTGACCTAATGATTGAACATTATGGGATGTGCGCTACGATTCATCCGTTAGTCGCGTAAATGGAAGATTAGGAACCGTACATACATTAATAACATTTAAAATATTGAATCAAGTTGAAATCCCATAATGAGTGCGGCTGAAATAAGGTCACTATTATGGCTTTATTTGTATATAAACTGCTGGTTTATGCAGTGAGACGCGTGTGGTTTCCATGGTGATGATGCGTTTAATAAACGGGTAAATAAAGTAAATATGTGTGTGTGTTTCTTCTTTCAGTTGCAGTAAATGATGATTGATTGTTATGTTTCTCCGAGCATCTCGTGTCTGGGATTAATAATCTTAATTTACACACACACACACACACACACACGCGTCGCTCGTCTTTCCAGCCGCCCGTTTTAAACCCGCCGCGACTCACACACACGCACATCCAGGTCAGAGGGGAAGATTTACTTTCAAACGTTTTATTTTAATTTTTAAAACTGTCTTTAAATGTAAGATTAAGAGTCATTGGAATTATAAAATCGTGTGTATTTTTTTCTCATGTAGTCGACTAGTGTCACATCCCTAGTGCACATCGCCACCTACTGTATGAAAACTGCATTACAGCTGGTGTAAAATAAAGGATTGGACATGAGATTGGCTCAGGACATTCCTACAAGAAAGTGTACAGATATATATATATATATATATATATATATATATATATAGAGAGAGAGAGAGAGAGAGCGAGAGATGGTGATCTAACCCCTCACCTTCATGCGGTCGTATTTATCATCCACATCTTGAATCCAGGAGATAAACTGCCGAGCATTGAAGCGATCTCTCACAGACTTGTTTTCATCCCCCTGGAAATCAAAATTTGTTAGACAAGTCGTAAAATTCATATTCTTAGGCTTTGTAAAATCTGGTTGAGGGACTCGCCTGGCTTTCTGATGGCATGTTGTAGACTTCTGAATCCAGCAGCATTGTGCAAGCGCTGAACGGAACGGCCTGGTTTGCGATCGTTCTTGCGGCTCTGCAATGAACACGCAGCACTTCCTGCTCACAGGACACAATAAGCTTCTCCTGTGAGGGAGCAGAACATCAGAGTGAGACTAGACAGCTGATATCCTACGAGCATTCACCTAATCAGAGTCAAAGCTGGGAAACAGTCTTTAAATGATCAAGCACTGCAAGTCACAATAAGAAGATCAAAAGAAGATGAGATGAGCACGATCGTACTGCAATGTATATTTCAGAAAACTCTGTTCTATTACACAAAGCCTTTGATGAATCCGCCGTGTGATCGGGTGACTTCTGAAATGAGCTCACTGATGGAAAACAGAGAAAGACTGAAGGAAAAGAGTAAGCGTTTACCCTCTCGATGCTGTGCTGCAGTCTTAGTTTTCCTCGCACTGCCTCTTGCTGTCTGAACAGCTCCTTCAGCGGCTCCGACAGAGATGGAGGAGGAGCAATCTATGAGAGTTGGGAAAATAGTTTAGCAGGACATCCTTATATCTTAATGTAAATGCATTAATGGAGATATACATGCATAAAGTCCAAAATCTTCATGTATTAAACATCAAATATGCTCTGATTGCAGCTGTCTTATCTCTTGTCAGTATTGATAGAGATGATTTGGAAATCGCTTGTATATTGCCGCTTATTTTGTGTCTAATTCTTGTTTCTAATTCTTATTTTGTGTATATATTATTTTCTTTTCCTTATTTGTGCACTTTAGTTAAAGCCTTTCTTTGCTTTTCTGTATTTTTCCACAGAATAAGGATGAATATTGTCTGTGTTTCTCACCAGATAGAACATGTTATCAGATTGTTTTGAGAGTCATTCTGTTGATGGTTGGAGCCTGAGCCGAGTTCAGCCTTGGAGAACCTGTGTATCTGTGTGTGTGTGTGTTATTATGGTCTGTATTGGTGAGGTGATTAACCTTCCACTCGACAAGCCACGTGGAAGGTCACTAACCCGTCACCCATGTGATCAACGAAGATCTGCTTCTGACTGTCTGCTCTTGTGTGTAAAATTACTAGCTTTGTTTATCTTTCTTTCTTTCTTAGCCAATCAGAATCATTTAACCGTCATCATTGATGTAGTTAGTACCCTCTGTTAGAGTATAATTGCTGTAATAATGTTATTGTAAGTGGGGCGGCCTACGAACTCCTTGTGAGACCTGAAGCTTCTGCTGATGAAACTGCAAACTAAACTTCACTAAAATGACTTCTATTGATGCACTTCTGACTCCTGCTCTTCATTCAACATATCTGCTCCTCGGGTCTGAACTGTAATTCCCCTACAGTGTAATTATGTTGATTCTGGTTAGGAGTCTTTATGCATAAAACACAAAAACAAACATCTTACCACTGGAATATGAAGCTTGCTCAGAGGCTTGCCGTCAAGTAGATAGGAGCCGGTGTACGTCACATACTCTGCGTAACACTGAGGAGCTTGAGGTGTTATGTAACACAAAATCTTCCGCTTTTCTTCAATTTTCTTACGGATCTGAAGGTACTCGAAATAGGGGTTGGAACGATCACTGTGGTACGGCTCGATCTCATCCAATTTGATGGCATTCACAATGACCGCCAGAGTCTGCTGGATCATCTCCCTGGTCTGCTTCATTGCCGTGTTCACAAGCTGAACCTGCACCTGCTGCTGGCCTGATTTTGGAAACTTCCTCTTGCGAGGATGTTGGGACTGGTTGTCATCGTCCTCGACACACCTGCCTTTTGATTTGGTGATTATTGCAGGTGCAGAAGGAGTGGATGTGTGAGCTGTGGTTGAGCTG
Source organism: Rhodeus uyekii (assembly GCA_037043235.1). NCBI lineage: Eukaryota > Metazoa > Chordata > Actinopteri > Cypriniformes > Acheilognathidae > Rhodeus > Rhodeus uyekii. The sequence goes on from JAWRVZ010000109.1 coordinate 1,467,128, forward strand.
ATGGGCTCTTTCTCCTTTTCTACAGTGACACAGGAAGTGGTCACACTTGTGGTGACTGGTGAGGAGGATACTGAGGTGACGCTTGATGAGCTTAGCTTGTTCTGATTGGCCAGCATCTGAGCCTTTTTCCGGGTCATCCTCTGAGGTATTTCCTCAATTTTCTTGGGTGCCTCAAACACTGGTATAGTCACAGACAACTTGGCGGTTGTCTCAAGTGCCTCAGACACTTGGGTGTTGCTAGCAATCGAGACGGCTGGAACCTGAACAGGATGAGGGCTGCATGAGGGGCCCAAAGCCACCACAGGATTTTGTCCTAATGAAAGTGGTTTTGTGGTGGTTGACAGTTCCAAATATTGCACCATAACAGATGGCATCATCGTATCTGGAGTCGTTTCTTTTTGCCTGTATTCATTGTCCTTTTCACTCTCAGTAGAAAATGAATTGACATTGGTTTCATCCACTTCTTCAAATGCTCCCCTCTCCTCTGGGATTGCTTCTTTCACGGCGGGAACATCTGGGATGTTCTGAGGCTCTGGCTCCAACTCGCACTGCGCTCTATATCCATCCTCACTTATCGGAGGAACCAAATCCTGACCAGATTCGGTAGGAGCCATGATTGCAGGAGAGCACGTCTTGGACAAACTTGGCAAGTCAACATCCATTATTTCAACACTTTCACTTGTCTCGATGACTGGAGGTCTTGTTTGAGAAGGTGGAAGCACACCGTCTGCAATCTCTGAGGCTGTTATATCAGGGTCCTGCATCTCCTTCTCTTGAAAGGGAAGCTCTGGTATAGAGAACGGGCCCATGTCATCCATCTCATCAGCTGCACTGGGGAACGGATCTACCCATGAAACAACAGGTTCTTGGCTAACTGGTGGGGCTACAGTCATGCAGTTCTCCGGAGCATAGTTGGGAGACTCTTGCCTGATGTCTTTTATCACACACGGAGGCTCTAGATCCATCTGCGCCTCCTCAGGATTTGGTTTGCAATCGGTGAAGAAAGTTTCTAGTCTGGGTGATTCTGCCTCCAGTGCCTCAGCTACAGGTCTTCCTGGTGATGGAACGTCTTCCACTGAGTCTTTGTGCACCTCATAATGAGAGTCAGATATTTGTGATGGACAGTATGCTCTGGAATAAGCAGAGTGAGGTGGCGTCACGGCCATCACACTTGGGATATGCTGCATATCGCAGTCGGAGTGTGAATACGGACTGCTAATCTTTGACACAGCCGCCTCGACCTCTCTGTAACTCTCATTAGGGGATTTCATGAGCACTTCTGAATTCCAGGCTAAGGACTGATCACATGAGTTTTCCATGTAGTTGTCTTGCGGATGGGTTGGTGTTATAGGAATTTCAACAGGATCTCTTCTATCGGGACATTCAAGCCAAGCCTTTTTGTCAGATTCCTCAATCCCAAGTGAGTATGTGGGATCGTTTCTGGGCTCGTCTGCACCTTCTGTGGCATCCTCAACAAAGTCCTCATCTTCCTCCTCCTCCTCTTCTTGCTCTTCAACCACAGGAGGTAAGTAGTCACTCACACTGACCGGGTGAGCTGGCATTAGAACGGGTCCACTCTGCTGTGGCTCTGAGAGATCATCAATATCCATGGGAGGCAAGGCGGCAGGGGCTGGAGTTGGGGGAGCAGCTATATCCAAACAAGGCTCTTGGGGTTCAGGTCTATGGACTGGAGTTGAAGGCTTCATGAGATGGTTGCTATAGACACTCCCAGAGTGTTCAATGCCATCGTTGATGGGGTTTGCACTAGGTGCTTCATCCGGTAGTCTGTCATGCTGTGATATGTCAGGCCTGGGAGACATCATGTCAATGGGGGGTGAAAAGTATGCCGGGGAAAGGCAGTTAAGTCTGTCGGCTGCCATCTTGTCCTCAGTAAGATGCGAGGCTGAAGACTCAAACGCTATGCCTTCTGGTATAAGCGGTTGTCGTAAAAAGGTTTCTGCCTCTTCTTTGAACTCGCTCTCAAGTGGTCTTCTGACTTCAGAAGAGACAGAGCGACTCACAAGGGGTAATTGCATGTTCTTTGCTGGTGTTATGCACGTTCCCTCCTGGAAGTTATTCGACGAGTTGGAATATCTATCAAAGAAGGAAGGGGAGCAGGCGTTCATGGACATAGTGGTGGCCGAGGAATTCTGACAGTCAAGACCATCAAATATGATATCGGGATAGTCCTCTGCACTGCAGGATGGAGTGCGTGGAGTTTGCATCACTTCCTCATAGCTTGGACATGAGATCACAGATGTTGGGGTGGGGACACCTGTTGGTCTGTTCTGGTCCGGTCTTGGAGACGCAGGAAGACTTTCCTTCATTTGGTGGCCAGCAAGCCAGTCTTTTGAATTCTGACTGTCCATAGGGATCGGCTTTCTATCAGGCGACATCATTTGGGTTGGAAGGCCAATATCTTTGAACTTTTTTTCTTTCAAAGCGCTTTCCACCGAACCAGACTTTTTGGAAAGTTCACTGCGGTTTTTCTTCAGTTCTTCACTTGATTTAGTTTTATCTTTGAGTTTTGGGTCACCGGACCGGTGCCTCAGTTTTTCCATCTGTTTCATTCTTTCTTTGTGTTTCTTATGGCGCTCTTCAATCTCTTGATCTTTTAAACTAAGCATTTTGCCAAAACTCGTCAGTCGGAGATCCCCATCAACCAAAAGCTTCTCGCGAGGGCGGTTGTCCTTTCTAGTCGTCTCTTTTGACTGGCTGAACTTGTCGTTTTCGTCTTTGATCTTTGCTTTGAGATCAGTTCTGTCTTTGTCCATGATATCTTTATTTCTCTCCTTGTTTTTCCCATCGAATTTAGACCCTTCTTCTTTAGATTTCTCCTTAAGACTCGTGACTTGAGTGTTCTCCTTCATTCCAGATTTTTGTTGTTCTTTTGCATGTCTGAAGGACCCAAATCCGTCTGAATATTTATGCTTTTCCTCTTTCGCTTTTTCCTTGTGCTTCTCTTTCTTCTTTTTGTCTTTTATTTTCTCACTGTTAATGACACTATTGGTCTTGTCCTTTTTGGACATCTCCTTCTCAAACTCCAAAGTTTTTTCCAAGTCATCCTCACCATCGATTTTGGAACCGTATGGAAAAGTGTAAGGATCAGCCTCCAAAGGCATAGGCTCTTTGTCAAAGGGCAAGCTTTCTCTTCGGCCGTATGATTCTCTGATCTCCTCCGACTTGTCCTTTTTATCCCCCTTTTCTTTCTTGACTTTCTCCTTTTCTTTGTCATGGCTTTTTTTGGAGGAGGATGAGGAATGCCTATGCCTCTCTTTCTCTCTGAACTTATCCTGTGGATTAGAGATGGAGAGTGACTCCCGTCTCTCCTCAGACATGTCCGGTAAACTGATGTTGGAGGAATCGTAGAAGCTGGACAGAACCGGCTCGTGACCTCGATCTGTGAAGCTGTCTGAAGAAATGTCGCTATTTCTGTCATTGGAATCATCTTTATAATCATTCATCGCCTCTTCCTCAAGCTTCTCCAACAAGGACTTCTCATTTTCTCCACTCCCCTTTGAGAGTTTTCTTTCTTTTAAGTGCTCCACCTTGTCTTTGTGTTTGTTTTTGCTCTTTTCTTCACTGACGTCTTTCTTGTCAAGAAGTTTCTGCTTGCTTTTCTTGTCTTGATTCGAATCCACAGACGCTCGGTCCTTACGCTCCTTGTGTTTTGTGTCGGTGTCCTTTTTATCTTTGTGTTTTTCCATGGAGGCTTTTCTCTCTTTTCCAGCGTCAAATGCCGCCTTCTCTTTTTTCTTATCTTTATGTTCCTTTTCCTTCAGTTTTTCTGTGGAGTGTGTTTTCCCCTCAGAGTATTTCTTATGTTTATCGGTTTGGAAATTATCCATTTCATCTCTGTCCGGAGTGGAATCTTTCCGGTGAGAATCCGAGAGTCCGAGAGAGTCGCTTAATTTCGCGACACCCCCATTATAGTTGTCATCTTCATCTTCGCTCTCATCTGTAAAAATAGCTGTAACCGTATACCATGGCTTCTCCCTCACTTTTTCAGGTTTCCTCTCCTCTTTCTTAAACTCCAGGAAATCTTTTTCTCTGTCAGCATGTTTGTCCTGGGATATCTTTTCTTTCTTATCTTTAATCTGTTCAGATGACATCTTCCTTTCTTTGTCCTTGATATGAGAATCTTTATGCTTTTCTTTTGCCCCGTCTCGCTTGTCTTTGGTGGCCCGCTCTGGATCTTTCTCTTTCATTGATCTGTCAATAGAGTTTTTCTCAGGTTTCTCTTTCTCCTGGTCCAGACTTCTGTCCTTAGGCTTGTCCTTGTGTTTTTCCCCTTTGGACTTCTCTTTCTTTTCCACACCATCCAATTTCTTCTCCCTTTCCTTTCCAGAGTGGTTCCTCTCTCTAGGGTCAGACTTGCCAGTTGTTTCATTCTCGGTTTTGTCTTTAAAGAAGGCCTCGCTCCCATAGTCGTCTCTCAAAGATTCTTGTTTGGTTTTGGAGTCTTTCCTTTCTTTAGTAAACTCATAAGAATCTTTTCTGTCTCTGCTGCCATCCACAGAATCCTTTTCTTTCTTCTCTTTGACACCATCTGCTGATTCTTTTCGTTTCTTCTCCTTTTCCAACAGCGGACCAGAGTTAAACTTCTGTTTGTCCGTCCAGTCTTTCTTCTTCTCAGCAATCTTTTCAGAGGACTCCTTGTCTTTCTTCTTGGATGCAGTTTCCTTTTCAAGACGCTTATCTCCATGATCTGGCTTTTTATCTTTGACTTTATTTTCCTTTCTTCGCTCCCTGCTTTCCTCCTTCACGGTCTCCACAATTAACTTGACCGCATTATTAGATTTGTACTCTTTAACCGGGGCATCCCAGCTGTCGTCTCCATAGAGCGAGCTGTCAGAAGACATGTCTGACTGCCACCGATCATGAGGGTCGTCTGACGCACTCATTTTGGTTTCCTCAAGTAGATGATTTTTTAAGTCATAGTCTTCATAGTCGGGCTCCTCCTTGATGTTTTTCTCCCTCTTAGACTTTTCCTTCTCTTCTTTTATGCTTTTCTCAGATTTAAAATGTTCTTTTTGTTCATTCTTTTTGTCAATTTTCAGAGATTTATCCTTAGACTTTTTCTTTTTATCATCTTTATGGGCTTTCTGCTTCTCCTCCTTTGCTTTGTCTTTTATACTCCTCTCCTTCTCAGTCTTCAAAGGTTTGTCCCTCTCCTCTTTGCTCGCCTTCTCCTTGTTTGACTCCTTTGTCTTCTTTGACCTCTCTTCTTTGATGACCCTTTGAGTTTCTTTAGCCGTCCAGTCCTTGTCTTCGGATTTACCTTTAGACAGTCTGTCTTCCTTCTTAAAGTGATCTTTCTCATGTTTTGAAAGTTTGACCCTATTCTCAGAAGGAGACTCTGCCTCAACAATTAGCGATTTCTGTCGTGTATCAAAGTCAAAAGAAAAGCTCTTGACAAACTTTTCATTCATGTCTTGACTCAGCACCACACTTGGAGCCTTTTCCTTCTCCTTACTCTTGTGTTTGTGTTTCACTTTGTGTTTCTTCAACACTTTTCCATCTTTGTCTGTTTTAGAAATGGCTCCATCTGTGTTCGAGTTCTTGTAAAACTCTGAGTTCTTTTTGTCTACGGCATGCGTGTTGTTTTTCTTTCTGTTGTCTTGCACTTTCTTCTTCACCTGCTTCACAGACTCAACGCTGGAGTCGGCAGACGAGTAGTCGGACTCGCTGGAGAGCCTTGTTCTGACCGAGTCCGAGAGCGAGCTTACATCCGACCATGTTGGAGAGGACACAGTCTTCCAGCCATCCGTCCTCCACTGCTTCGGGTGCTGCTCTGCCAGAGACTGTGTGTGTTTCTGTGAGCTCAGACTCCCATGTGAGGAGGACGAAGAAGAGACTGACAGAGAGCCAAAAACAGAGGGGTCCTTAAGGCTCAAAGTAGAAGAGTCCTTTACACAGTTGGCACTATGCATGGACCTTTTATCGTCCTCACTCTCCAGGTCCCCAATCTCAGAGTCCGAGGTGCAGAACTTGTCATTTACTTTATCAAAGCGCACCTCCTTACTAACATTATTTTTAGTCTCCTTCTTCCTCTTCTTCTTGACTTTACTTTTCTCTTTTTGCTGCTTGGACGTGGATTCCCGGCTCTTTGCGTTGGTCTGAGGAGCAGGTTGCCTCGGTGTGGTCGTGGGTGTGAAACACAACGTCCTGTCGTCTTCATCCGAGCTGTTGCTGTCTGACAGGATCCTGCGCACAGGCTTCTTTGGTGTTAGCGAGTTGCTTTTGGAATAGGTTTTAACCTCCATCTTGGGTATGGAGATAAAGTTGTTTGTCTTGGCGATGGGATCCTTACGAAACTCTTTCTTGAGAAGATGCTTGTCGTCCACAGGTGGGACGCGCTCCTCCTCGTCATCCTCGTCAAACTCGTACTCATCCTTGACCGGAGTGGTGATAGATTTGGGCGGGTCCATGCCCTTCCCTTTTAATTTTAAGCCCTTCTCAAACTCTGAGTCTGTATTATTGCCATCAACAGAGCTGGATGGGGCAAATGATGGGGCATCCTCCTCTTCAGAAGATTCTGCTGAAATGCACAAAGATTCTCAGTATTAATATTTGGTACACATTTCCTGCAATATAAGCACAGAAGAACGGCATGATACACACCTGAGGAACTCTCCTCACTGGAGGTGTAAGTGCCTTTTCCCAGCAAAAGATTAAGCATCGTTTGCGAATTTGCCACTTTTAATGGAGTTTCTCCTCTTCTGTTGCTTTGACAAGGATCCCCTCCATACCGTAACAGCAGCTTTACAACCTACAAAACCACAATAGGGGCGTCACAAAGTCATCAACATACAAAAAGTGAATTATTATGTATAAGATTTTGAAATTGAATTTCATTCATTGAGATCCAATGTGTGATTTAAGTGTCCCCTTAATTATTTTTGAGCAGTGTATAATAAATCAAACCGTAAACTCTTTAAATGCAGATAGTGTTAATAATCCTCACTTTAAGATGGCCGTTGTTGGACGCATCATGTAGAGGCGTGTCATCATCCAGGCCCTTGGTGTTAACCTCGGCCCCGGCTGCCAGCAGCTGCTTGGCCACGTCATAATACCCTCTGTTACACGCCTCATGCAGTGCGGTCCAGCCTACAACCAAACGCATTGCACTCAAGAGCAATCGCCCAATATCCACAGCACAGAAACAAGACTACAGTACTCTAACGGCTCCCCTTACCTGCAAAGTCCTTTACATTCACGTCAGCGCCCTCGTTGATGAGCTCCTTTATGCGGCGCGCCTCCCCGCGGATGGCTGCCCGGTGCAGCCGCGTCTCACCCCTCTCGTTTCGCTTGTTCACTTTGTCTTTGGTTTTTGAGGCAGAGTTTGGTGTTCCCTTCTGACCCAGACTTGACTGTGACTGATGCTTTGGTGTTGTGTCTGCATGAAAACAAGCATTAGCAGCAAGATTATTTACAGAAGTGGTTCTCAAATGGGTGGGGGCCACTAGAGGGCCTCAGCAAACTTCACATGAGGTGCTTCAAAAAGACTTTAAAGGAGACAAAACTAGTTTTAAACATTGGATAGGACAGTATAAAGAACCCGGGTTCCCGAAAGTCATGGAAAATATGGAATTTTACAAGCTTTGTGAGGTGCTTGCAACATCAAGGTCATGGGTTTGATTCCCAGGGAAAGCAAGAACTGATTAGAATGTCAATGTGTTTCTTGAATGCGATGCAATTCGCTTCGGATAAAAGCATCTGATAAATGCATGAATGTACATGAAGTTAAATAAATATCAATAAAAATAGTCATTGTAATCTATAATAAATGACCTTATTATGGTAATTATGAACCACTGGAAAATTTGTGGTCAAAAACAGTACAGATCCTAAAACAATCCAGTTCTTAAAATCATTTAATTTAATCTACTGAAAGTTTTTGCAGATGAAATAACTTTGTCATCATTACAGCCGAAGTACAAGAGGAAATCCTCCAAATATTATCTTGGATTATGGAGTTAAAAACGTTGAGAACCAGTGGCTTACAGTGAATGGGATAGTTCACCCACAAAAGAGAATCGTGTCATTTACTCGCCCTCGTGTTCTTCCAAAACCTGTATGGACTTCCATTGTATTAACCCACTGAATCCCATAGTAAGAAAACAAACACTATGCCGTCACCTGTTTGGTTACCAACATCACTCAAAATATCTTTTTTTTGTGTTGAACAGAAGAAACTCATACAGGCTTGAGTAAATGATGACTATTGTTATTTTTTGGGTGAACTATCCCTTTAAACCCCGAGCATGAGTTAAAGTTTTCCGCTCTGACCGCTAGGTGACAGTCTTACACAAGAAACACCGCAAACGGACAAATTCTGCCAGAGCCAATTTTGCTCCTCCTGACTGTCACATCTTTCACTAAATGACAACTTTTTGGATTTGGATGAAATTGTCATCAACATCAAAGCGCACTGAATCAATATCCTACTACACAAACAAAGAGATATATGAGTGTTCACAGGGAATCACTCCGTTCAGACACTTTCAGAAAGCCTGTGCACAACAATAGCTGGCATGCTAAAGTGCTGTGTATGGGTGGGGTTACAGACACTTCCTGTACTCTTTTGTTTTGGGGGAAAATCTGTTGAGCTACTTGAACAGACATGCATATTAGAGATGAGAATTAAACTAAGCATGGATTACCAATGGTGCAGCTTAGAAAACAAACTTTGAAAGTGAAAATGATCACGTGAAAGCCAAGAATGGTCATCTTATTTTAATTTAACCCATCCAAGTTAGTGCACACAGATTAGGAGTAGTGAACACACACACACAGAGAGTAAACCATGACACACACTCGGAGCCATTTTGCCGTGGCGCCTGGGGAGTGATTGGGGGTTAGGAGCTTTTCTCAAGGGTTATTTCCTGTTGGTAGTGAGAATCGAACCAGCAACCGTTGGTTTAGCAGTCCATGACTGCCTGTCAACTGTCAATAGACCACTGAAATGAACGCAATGCAACACCACATTCAATCACAACTCGCACTGGAACAGCAACAGTCCTGCAAGGCTGATGAACAACAGCGGATTAAGATGGCAGAGCTTCATTTCACTGAAGTAATGGAAATTGATGAGGGTTATCTTGTTTAATTGAATCCTAATGAAGTGCTGTGGTGTGTGTTTGAATGAAGCATAGCTTGAGAGCGCAGCAGGGACAGTGGAAGCTACTGAAGGCCTGAGACGTGGCGCCCATGACAAACACGCACCTGGACTGTTTACGGACTCCTCCGCCGTCATCTGCATGAGAAGAGCCACCTGCTGCCGCTCGGAGAGGGGGTACCCGGCCCGGATCCCTGGCATGCCCATCCCAAACGCCAGGCCTGACTTCCTGGTGTTAGTGGGCTCTTTTTTAATGCGCTTCCGCTCTGGACCTTGTTTTTCTGTTGAGGAGAAAACAGGGGCATGTTAACTCGCAAACCAACCTCACACACACACACTTTGGTTTTGTGACCTTCATAGTCCATCTAAGTAAGCTGGCACAAGTTAAGTGCATTCCCGTCTATGCCATGCTAGTAGCCTGAAGGTCAAGTGAACCCTTGGGTGGATTCCCAGCTGCTCAGCCCATGTGAACGCCTGCTGGTGGCAGCAGCCATAGTGTGAGATTACCCAAAAGCCTCATGGGGAGGGAGGGGTTGCCAGTCTAGTGTGTGTTTCTTTAAGGCTATGACTTGGCAGCCTGTCACCGATTACAAAATGGCCGGTGTTCACATTTCAACGTGGCTGAGGCAAGGTCACCACTGCATTTGGACAAAAGCAGCTGCTCTTCACAGAAATGCCCATCAATTATTCTCAGTATGTCAGTGTCAACATATCTCCCTCACAATGCAGCTCTCTACGCCAGCCTCACCCGCGCGATCCACTTACAGTACGAGAGCCGTCTTCATGCGTGCCAGCTGCAACTGCGTGACCCTCAAACTGTGCAAACACGCCTAAACGTCACGCGAGCATTCCTGCGCCGTTAACACCAATAAAACCCACAGCAATCCTGTCATCCGCATCTCTGCTCTTGCATAATCAGTGAAAGATGTGCCAGCCAGTTTGTTGTTTTCAGCGAGGCCGTAAACATGCTTTATGGGGAGAGGAAGCCGGATCGAGAACAAGAATGATTCTTCGTGTGTTCTCAACACCTGTAAACGCTTGCGTGTGGATGCAGCTCAACCTCCTGCTAATCAGCCACATTCCTGCGACGCAAACCCTGAAAAGCTCGAATAGCAGAAGCAGTCTAAACACGTCTGTAACGGGGGGATGAAGGGAACAGAAGAACACAGTGCTTGCACTTTTAGTCTTCTAAAATACTCAATTGAGGTAATGACACCAGGACGGCTTACAAAAGCTCTCTCTCCCCGTTCGTCACGCGTAAAATGAGTTTATGGCTACAGAATGTTTTACATATATATGTATATATATATATATATATGTCTCTTTTTCAAAAAATTAATCTAACTGTAACCATAAAGTTAAAAACTCGATATACACAGTTGAATGTGGCAATTTGCAATATAGCTTGAGAACTGAAAACAATGTCTGCAAAAACTGCATTATAATCGATATATTGGCTGAATATAAATTGAATATATCTATGAATAACAAATATGAATATATCTAAAACACATTATCGAGAGCCTGATTACAAAAACAAAAGTTTGGCCGTAATAATCCACGTCCCAAACACACATTACGATGCTTTCATTATAGTTTTATGCAGCTGATATGACAGACTTGCGCTGAACTGTATTTTCCTTTTCAAGCAATTCCAACCGTCGCATCTGAAGGAAATCAAACATGATTGATATGCTTTAAATATCGGCCAAATGTCTTATTGCTGATGCCAATATGTAGCCGATATATTATGCATCAATAATAAATAGTGGTATAAAGAGCATCTCTATAATAAATGCATGCTCTCGCACAGTGTACAGTAATAATACCTTGAGATACGAGCATCCCGACACATAACCTGAGCAAATTTTTGCTTTGAGATACGAGTAAATATTTGAGATACGAGTAAATATTTGAGATACGAGCAGCTTCCAGACGCTAGAGGTGTTCAGCACTCGCAGCAGCTCAAGCTCCTCATTTATGGGTAATTGCATATGATCTCCACTAGAGGCAGCTTGGTTTTACAGCGGGGGTTACCGGGGGCAACGAGTGATTCACCAGTATTAAGCTGGGAGCAGCACGAGTTATGAGTGTTACATAATAATACATATGATGTTCTGAGTCTATCAATACACAACACGGGAAGAAACACTACACTTCTGTATTGTGTTTGTGTTATCTCCATTATCCCTCTTCCTCCTCCTCCTCACATCGTCATTAGCTGCTACTGTATCGTGTGTCTCGAAGGCAAGAACTCATAATTAAAGCCACATTTTATTTTATATCACAGGAATCCTTAAATACTATAATTGTGTGTGTGTGTGTGTGTCTCTATAGCAATTAAAAACATGTTTTTCCATTATTATTAGCACTAATAAGTGAGTTTTTTAGAGGGCCGGAATGGATTCATTTTTTCAGTAATTTCTTATGGAAATAATGATTTGAGATACGAGTAATTCGACCTGGAACGGATTATGCTCATATCTCAAGGTATTACTGTACATCTCTTACCTTCCCGTACCTTCAGCTACCAATAACTGCAGTACTCAAACATTTCATCCTACGATGAAATTATTTTATGAGTATCAACAAGTGTTTGAGGCCATTTAAAAAAAATCCGACGCTTAACTGCTGTTGTTTTTCCAGTAAACCGGATCATTAGATCCAAACATGCGCGAAAGCTTCGTATGCGGAGACTGGTGAAATAAAATAAAAAACAAACACACTTTCTATTTACTATAGCCAATGTTATCATCGAGCTGCACGATTCTCAAGCAAATAAAAATAACATGTCATTTACTAATTGATAACAGCAACAGATTTAATTCATCGAATGAATTATTTTAAAAAAACTATTTGAATGAATGATTCAATGACAAACACATTTGTTTAAAAGCCTTACACTGTAACTGATATAACTGTGGAAGCGCCATGTTACTTTCAATGGGTTATCTCCTTCATTTGTTACTTAAGTCGACGGTGTTTATATTGGAACTATAACATTTGATCCTAATTCGTCTGTGATATTAATATTTGTAATAGAAATAGCCATACTTTTAGTCGACACAGCCGCTCTCACTTAGCAATAAAATCAACACAGAACTTGCTTGAAATTCAGGCCAAGCAAAACACAATAGCCCATTTTCAGAGAGGGGGAGATATCCTAGTAGAGCCAATCCTCAACATGAAATCTCTTTTTATTAAACGTTGCTACTAGGTTTAACCTATTAACGTAACCTTAGAGTCATGAAGGTGGAATAACGAGTTTCTCAGAAACAACCCAAACCAGAAGAGCTGGTCAGGCATGAATGAGGACTGATGCAACGAGCAGAACTGAACCACTGAAAAACACAAACCATGAAACGAGTGCAAGGAGACGGTCAGAATGAGCGGGAATATAAGGACGAGAGAGACCGGTGTCAGCAGTTCATAGTGATCAGTCCTCATGAAGCAGACGCAGAACTGCTATACGCACTTTCAGAGACTGAAGGAAACTAGGTCAGGGATTGAGGGTTACAGGGACGAGGAACGATGTGAATATGCCAAGCTTCAGACTGCTTAGAGAAGGGAAAGTTAAACTACAGCGTGTTGCATGAGATACTCATGCACTAAAAGAACCCAACTTTACACATGGCAAAGCGGTAAAACAACCATGAAGCAGGAGCTGCCCAGTGAAAACAGGAAGTGAAGGCAGAAGAGACAGGAAGGGCCCACAGGATGTTGTCAATACTTTGCACATGAAAGGACAGTATGGGGAGGGGGGGGGGGGGGGGGAGAGATTGGTTTCATCAGTCACAGTGATGAACAAAGACGGAGCACTTGGTGGTTTTGCTCAGAGAAATGTATAGTTACTGTATTAGAGTCATTGGTGTGAGGCCACGCTTCAGCTCTCCGGGAACGCTGGAGCACCGCTGGGAGACGCCGTAATAACAAACCCAGCACAATCCGGCACCAGCAGATCTGATATACGGTGAAATCACAACAGTGCATAATTCATGAGAGCTCTGCGTGACAGCAAACCAAATACTCCAGAAGACATCGTCCCTCCAGGAGCAACGCTGCGTGGCCGTACGGAGGAGACATCACCATCACCGGCCAATCTCTCCTCTCTGCCTACAGGAAGCAGACGTGAGTGTGTGTGCGCGTGTACCGGCGCACATGCCTGCCAGCGTTAGCAAGGCGTGGGCAGCAGTGGAGCAGCAAATATTACTGTCTCTTATCAGCCAACCCACTCCCTCCACCGCTCACGTCCAATCCTGCAGTGCGAGTCCCAGAAACACTCCTGTAATATCCTCTGGACACGCAGCGTTATTTGTGAGCTAAATGCATCGCCAGTGGCTCTTCAGAGCCGCCGCACTGCATTCTGTGCCCATGCCAAGCTCTGCCTCTATGCATAATGCAGCAGAGATGTCTGAAACACAGCAGAGTAATGAGCAAACACTGAAGATGGAGGCCGGGAGACGGAGAGAGAGAGTCGGGGAAGCATCCTGAGTGCTCCTGGGCCCTGTGGACTTCTCCCGCACTACAGATGACACAGAGTCAGAGTGAGAGAGAGAGAGAAAGTGAGAGACAGACAGAAAGTGAGAGAGACACAGAGAGTCAGAGTGAGAGAGAGAGAGAGAGAGACACAGAGAGTAAGTGAGAGACAGACAGAAAGTGAGAGAGACACAGAGAGTCAGAGTGAGAGAGAGAGAGAGAGAGAGAGAGACAGAGAGTAAGTGAGAGAGAGAGAGAGAGACAGAGAGTAAGTGAGAGAGAGAGAGAGAGAGACAGAGAGTAAGTGAGAGAGAGAGAGAGACAGAGAGTAAGTGAGAGAGAGAGAGAGAGAGAGACAGAGAGTAAGTGAGAGAGAGAGAGAGACACAGAGAGTAAGTGAGAGAGAGAGAGAGACACAGAGAGTAAGTGAGAGACAGACAGAAAGTGAGAGAGACACAGAGAGTCAGAGTGAGAGAGAGAGAGAGAGAGACACAGAGAGTAAGTGAGAGAGAGAGAGAGACACAGAGAGTAAGTGAGAGAGAGAGAGAGACACAGAGAGTAAGTGAGAGAGAGAGAGAGAGAGACAGAGAGTAAGTGAGAGAGAGAGAGAGACACAGAGAGTAAGTGAGAGAGAGAGAGAGAGAGAGACAGAGAGTAAGTGAGAGAGAGAGAGAGAGACACAGAGAGTAAGTGAGAGAGAGAGAGAGAGACAGAGAGTAAGTGAGAGAGAGAGAGAGACACAGAGAGTAAGTGAGAGAGAGAGAGAGAGACAGAGAGTAAGTGAGAGAGAGAGAGAGAGACACACAGAGAGTAAGTGAGAGAGAGAGAGAGAGACACACAGAGAGTAAGTGAGAGAGAGAGAGAGAGAGACACACAGAGAGTAAGTGAGAGAGAGAGAGAGAGAGACAGAGAGTAAGTGAGAGAGAGAGAGAGAGACACAGAGAGTAAGTGAGAGAGAGAGAGAGAGAGACACACAGAGAGTAAGTGAGAGAGAGAGAGAGAGAGACAGAGAGTAAGTGAGAGAGAGAGAGAGAGACACAGAGAGTAAGTGAGAGAGAGAGAGAGAGACAGAGAGTAAGTGAGAGAGAGAGAGAGACACAGAGAGTAAGTGAGAGAGAGAGAGAGAGACAGAGAGTAAGTGAGAGAGAGAGAGAGAGACACACAGAGAGTAAGTGAGAGAGAGAGAGAGAGACACACAGAGAGTAAGTGAGAGAGAGAGAGAGAGAGACACACAGAGAGTAAGTGAGAGAGAGAGAGAGACACAGAGAGTAAGTGAGAGAGAGAGAGAGAGAGAGAGAGAGAGAGACAGAGAGTAAGTGAGAGAGAGAGAGACAGAGAGTAAGTGAGAGAGAGAGAGAGAGAGACAGAAAGTGAGAGAGAGACACAGAGAGTCAGAGTGAGAGAGAGAGAGATAAAAATATCATCTGGATAAATGATGCATTTGTCATGGCATCTTTCAGAAAGCTGTGTGTGTGTGTGTGTGTGTGTGTGTGTGAGTGTGTGTGTGAGTGTGTGTGTGTGTGAGTGTGTGTGTGTGTGAGTGTGTGTGTGTGTGTGTGTGTGTGTGTGTGTGTGTGTGTGTGTGAGTGTGTGTGTGAGTGTGTGTGTGAGTGTGTGTGTGAGTGTGTGTGTGAGTGTGTGTGTGAGTGTGTGTGTGTGTGAGTGTGAGTGTGTGTGAGTGTGTGTGAGTGTGTGTGTGTGTGTGTGTGTGTGTGTGTGTGTGTGTGTGTGTGTGTGTGTGTGTGTGTGTGTGTGAGACGCGAGGAGCTGGTGCTGGTTTGTACATTGGCTTTGATACACGATACGGTTGGTGATCAACACTGTTTACCCGCCCTGCCCAAACACACACACCGGCTCTGCTCTCTGTGCCAGCTTTACAATCAAACCAGCAGTTAAAAAAAAAAGTTATAAATCATTAATGTGTATTTTATATTTACGTGTCACTTAGTGCAAATAAAAGACTATCAAAACAATAGATTTATAATCATAAGTTGCCAATCAAATTAAATTGGTTTCTGTAAGTATCAGCTGTTCTCATACTATTCTTATGCTTGCTTTCTTTCAGAGAGTAGAAACTCAAACACACTGCAGCTTAATACACTACTGTCTGGTTTATTAAAATGAGGCTTTCCTGTGTGTCAAACAATAGAGAGCAGCGCTTGCAACATCAAGGTCATGGGTTTGATTCCCAGGGAAAGCAAGAACTGATTAGAATGTCAATGTGTTTCTTGAATGTGATGATAAAAGCAGCTGATAAATACAGGAATGTAACATGTTTCTTTCTGAGTTGATCAATGGCTTTTGTTGCAATTGCTAAGGCTTCATGATTAAAAGCTCCCATGTTAGACGCGTGTCCAGCTTTCACGAGCAGCTCAAAGGGTGTGTGTGTGTGTGTGTGTAACAGAACAAAGATCTAACTAGTGCTGTAATGGAAAACTTCCAGCTCAGGGAGGAGGAGCATGGAGAAAAACATCAGAAAGTGCATGAGGTGGAGAACAGCCAAGAGCTGGACGCGTGCCATGAGGAACAGACCATGATGCAGCAGAAACACATCCCAGCTCCTCCACTGAGATCTGAGCGTCTGAGTGAAGAGCTGAGGGAGGATTCACACGCTACTGACAGATACAGGAGAAACCACAGTGTATCGCAGTGTTTACAGCAAAATAAGAGTTGGAGATGGACGGAGGAAGAGAGAAACATTGAGAGCAATCAAGAGCAAACCCCCATTAGAATCACAATGAGCTTCAGGCTCGTCTGATGAAAGAGAGAATAGGCACGAATTCACGCCTTGCAGACACGTCTCAAACGGGGGGGTACAACACACAACCTACAGTGCATTCACACTACAACACACACACAGCAAGAGCATGCGACCCTACAGTGGTGTTCAGAACAGTCCAAATGCAGCGTAAATCACTTCCCTTCAGTCAGGATCAGGATTCAAAGCTTCAATAGAGATTATGATCCAAATGAACAACACCTCCAACACGTCCTGCACTAACAGCTCTCCAGCACACACACACACACACACACACACACACACACACACACACTCTCAGCTGGTCAGTGCTCTCACCAGAGTCGGAGTCTTTCTGATCTCCATTGGCTCCGACGGTGAAGGGCAGCTTCCTCTTAGGAGCTTTCTCTTTCATCTCTTTGACAGCATCGCTGCGCTCCAGTTTAGGAGTCTTGTTTGACGAGCCTTTGTCTTTATCCTGCGGGAACATGGAAAACAGCGTGAGTTTAGTTACAAACAGCCAGCGGTTACAGTGATGACGGCTCTCTCGGACAAACACTGGTGTCACAAACAATAAACGTGCATTCATGCATTCATCAGACGCTTCATCCAAAGCCACTCGCACTGCATTCAAGACACATGGCCGAGATATTCCCAAACACCAGTGTGTTTAATGGAAAGTATGCTTTGGGTAGTTACCACACCTGACATTATACTGACAAAATCAATACATTTTCTGCCCAGTGAAACCATTAAAATAAGATACATTTCAGTGCTGAGACAATGTGCATGTCCATAAAAGCTTTCCTAAAGAGAAGAGATCTGAGGAGGGTCTGAAACCCATCCAGACCTTTCACACCAACAACTGGAACCCATCAGAAACCATCAAAGCTGCCAAAAGCCCACCATTAAACGCCACTCAGATCTCAAACACAACCCATTCTGCACACACACACACACACACCGTACTCACGACACGACACATGGAGCTTCACACTGCCTGTGGTGTCTAAAGCAGCCAGGACCATTTTCCATGAGGGGGTGGGGGGGGGGGGGGGGGGGGGGGGGGGGGGGCATGGACTGGATTTAACATGGTAACATGTATTAATATGGAGTTAAGAGAGTACCTGAACTTTGTTACTGGATTATGTATTACGAAAAACATGCAATACATCCATATTTGACCCAAACAACTGGTAAATGTGGAGTTTGAGCAGATGTATTGATAAGAGCACATGTGTGTGTGTGAATAATCCGATGATGGTGAGAGAGGAAGTGGGCCGGGAGCAGCTGGGCTGCGTCTGCTAATGAAGCCTAATTAAAGAGCTCTTAGTGCAGTGATGAAGCTCCAGCTGAATGCAGTGAATGCAGTCTCTGCTGCTCCACCAGCTCACATCCCCCTGTCACGAGACCATGATGCCGTCCACACACACACACACACACACACACACACACACACACACACACACACACACACACACTCCGCCCCTAAGCACTGAGCTCAAAGGCTCACTCTCACAGTGAACCAGAGAAAGAGATAAGAGATAGACAGAAAAAGACAGACAGATGTAAAGACAATAGATAGAGAGATGGATGTTTGATAAAGAGATGGATAGATAGATGATAGAAAGATAGATGTTAAAGATGATAGATAGATAGATGGATGATAAAGAGATGGATAGATAGATGATAGAGAGATAGATGTTAAAGATGATAGATAGATAGATGGATGATAAAGAGATGGATAGATAGATAGATGATAGAGAGATAGATGTTAAAGATGATAGATAGAGATGGATGGATGATAAAGAGATGGATAGATAGATGATAGAGAGATAGATGTTAAAGATGATAGATAGAGATGGATGGATGATAAAGAGATGGATAGATAGATAGATGATAGAGAGATAGATGTTAAAGATGATAGATAGAGATGGATGGATGATAAAGAGATGGATAGATAGATGATAGAGAGATAGATGTTAAAGATGATAGATAGATGGATGATAAAGAGATGGATAGATAGATGATAGATAGATGTTAAAGATGATAGATAGAGATGGATGGATGATAAAGAGATGGATAGATAGATAGATGATAGAGAGATAGATGTTAAAGATGATAGATAGATAGATGGATGATAAAGAGATGGATAGATAGATAGATGATAGAGAGATAGATGTTAAAGATGATAGATAGATGGATGGATGATAAAGAGATGGATAGATAGATAGATGATAGAGAGATAGATGTTAAAGATGATAGATAGATGGATGGATGATAAAGAGATGGATAGATAGATAGATGATAGAGAGATAGATGTTAAAGATGATAGATAGATGGATGATAAAGAGATGGATAGATAGATGATAGAGAGATAGATGTTAAAGATGATAGATAGAGATGGATGGATGATAAAGAGATGGATAGATAGATAGATGATAGAGAGATAGATGTTAAAGATGATAGATAGATGGATGATAAAGAGATGGATAGATGGTTGGATGATAAAAAGATGGAAAGATAGATAGATGTATACATGATGGAGAGATAGATGATAAAGAGATGGATAGATGATAGATAGATGATAGAGAGATGGATGATGGAGTGATTTCTTGCAGCATGTAGAGAAACTCAAGCTAAATCAAGTAAAAAAAAACAGTTTCACTGCTTTTCTCTAAAACCATCTGTGAGAGCAGCCGTGTTTACTTACCGTCTCCTAGCAATGCTTTCACTCTCTCTCCCTCCCTCCGTCTGATGCAATACTACTCAGAATGATGTACATACACACACACACACACACACACACACACACACACACCATCTGGGCCATAAACTCTTCAGTAACTCTGGCTCATCTTGCACCAAAACACTGACCCTCAGACTCAAAAGCACTTGTGAAAGACTATTTCTGTAGTGTTTTTACACTGAATTTCTACATTGCTTTCCTTCAGAATGCAGTCGAATGCAACACTTCTTAATTCCTTTTTTTGTAAACTGAGAGCTGTTTTCATGTTGGCCGTCTTTTGTCTGCATTAATGAATCCTGGGATGGACGCCAATGAATCTCATTAATCCCCATGTTGAACAACCTGAAGATGGTTAAACCTCTTAACTTAGTGTACGAGTAAACCGGTGTACGAGCATTGTATCGGTGTGCGAGACATTCTTTCCCTCACCCAGCGCATTTTTGTGTGGAAAAGTCCTAACGCACATTTTTACTGTAAATATCCTAAACAGCCTCTCATAACACAGTCACGCGGTTCCACCCCTTTATCACTCCTTCACTCGTTCATTCTCTCAGCGTCGCTCGGTTTGGCTGCATCATTCACCACAGTGATACTACTATGTCCTTTAATCATCACGACTGTTACATGTGAATATGACGAAACTTTATTAGTTGTTACCAACATGTGCTACCAACACCATTGCATAGTAATGAGGCTCACGTGTGTTCTCAGTGCAACGCACACAGGGGGTAATGACGTTCTTAAAGGGCCATACACTTTTAGAGAACAGCATACTATAACAGTTATAACTCTGTACAGATCATTTGTCAAGTGATTTACAGCGGCTTTACCTCCGGTTGTTAACATTAATTGTGATCGCTATTGTTCACGTAGTGAAATATACACGTACAGTACAGCATATAGAAAGAAGGTACGAAATCCTCCCTGTAAGCAGTAACACCCCCCCCCCCCCCCCTCCTCTCGTCTCCTTCACACCAGCAGCGACGCTACTCAAAGGTAAAGCGCGTTACAGTAAATTGTCAAGTATTTTTAGAGTTTAATTGTCAATTATTAATTAGTATTTATATGAGATCTTAATGGTTATAATTTTAACTAAATATGTTTAAAATGGGCATTTATGGTCGTGTGGAACAAATCGAGTGATTTTTAGTGCATTCTTATGGGGAAAATTGTTTTGGTGTACGAGAATTTTGGGTTACCGAGGTATTACTGTATGTGTGTATATATATATATATATATATATATATATATATATATATATATATATATATATATATATATATATATATATATATATATATATACACACACACACACACACACATATATACTGGAGTTCACTTATCTCGACTCACGGTTAACTCGCCAATATTGTGTCGACGTTTTTGAACTGGAACCGCCAAACTCCCTATTTGTCTTATTATTTTTTTGTGGGTTATAGCGATTCTGTTATGTTGCCGAAATCTAATATCTCGAGCACAAAAAAGCGACAAAGTCGCCACTAATTAGCGTTCCTAGTTCACTGAGTTTGCGTTGCACGTGGTCCGCTCACGGTTCACTCCCTGTCGCTGATCTCATCTGAGGGATAACACGCTGTAGCATCCCGCACGTTTTTGTGATTTTTGTGATTAGCAAACATACACTGCACTGTGTATATGTAATTTTTTTTAGATGAATGCCGATCGCTTCAAACAAATCGCGGCAAAAAGACACTAACTCGAGCATGTACATTCTCATTTAATAACTCACATCATGTACATCAATAAAAGTTCATTTTTTGTTCTTGCGAGGGTTGTTGTCTCTGGCGCTTGTACTGTCACTCTGACAGCTGCGCTGATAGGCTGTCTGATCTGTCAATCATGCAAGAAGATGTGATTGGCTGTGCTGCATGAGGGCGGGCTCTTCTCTTCTCATCCGATGATCAACAACACGCTTCTTAAAGGGACGAGCAGCTGCTGCGCAGTGGGAGACACTGCTTTTTTCTTTTTGTTCTGATTCTGACTTGTGTTTGTGTTTTTATTATGTGAATTTCGCGCACAAGCACTGTGTACCGAGCTGAACAGTTATGATAATTGACGTCATGCGAGCAACATTTGAAATTCGAAGTTCATCAATCTATGGGTGCGGGTTATGCCAACGATTTTTTACACAAAAGCCCAAACCCGCGGGTTATATGAGTGTGCGGATTATCTGCGTCTGCGGGTGATATGTGGGAAAATATATGTTAATATATATACACATATATACATACACACATACAGTGATAGCTTGAGATACAAGCATAATCTGTTCCAGGATGATCTCAAATTATTTCTTCCCATTAGAAATAACAGGAAAAATATTAATCTGTTCCGGCCCTCTAAAAAACTCTCTTATTAGTGCTAATAATAATGGAAAAACATGCTTTTAATTGCTATAGAAACACACACACAAAACATAGAATATAAGGATTCCTGTGATATAAAATAAAATGTGTCTTCCCTTCGAGACACACGATACAGTAGCAGCTAATGACGACGTGTGCGGAGGAGGAGGAGGAAGAAGAAGAGGAGGAGGGATGATGTAGATAACGCAAACACAATACAGAAGTGTAGTGTTTCTTCCCGTGTTGTGTATTGATAGACTCAGAAGCTCATATGTATTATTATTGAACACTCATAACTCGTGCTGCTCCCAGCTTAATACTGGTGAATCACTCGTTGCCCCCGGTAACCCCCGCTGTAAAACCAAGCTGCCTCTAGTGGAGATCATATGCAATTACCCATAAATGAGGAGCTTGAGCTGCTGCGAGTGCTGAACACCTCTAGCGTCTGGAAGCTGCTCGTATCTCAAATATTTACTCGTATCTCAAAGCAAAAATTGCTCAGGATTGCTCATATCTCGGAATACCCAAATGTCGGGACCTTCGTATCTCAAAGCATTAGTATAGAGCAAAAGAGCTGTGGATGAGAGGAATGTCCATTAGTGTTAGCCAGTAATCCATGTTATTAAAAGCACTGGCACTGGTTTTAAGCACCTGAAGAGAAACGGTTTACAAAGCTTGAGAATTTGCACGTGCTCTCAATTAATAAACATTTGCATAAGGGATACAATCCAACAGGGAATGTTTTACCAACTTGTTGCCCAATGGCAAATTACATTACAGATGGAAACACGTTGAATAAACGTCACAATGCCGCCATATTGAACTGAACGAGGCTGTGAGGGACAGGGAACTGTGTCATTTTCATGTAACTTTCACAAACTTTGGCTTTTCTTAAAGGCTCCGGCCCTTAAGAATGAGACTGAATGCTACTTTCTGCCGGCTTTAAAGACTGTAAACGTGCAAAAGAGGATTTTTGTGAGTACTTTGAGTACGAGTAGCTCTACTCGTGACAGCGCTAGTTTAGATAAAGATGCTGAGTGCTGAAGTGAAGGTAAAGCTTGCTCCATGCGTCACTACTTAACAGCTCAGAAAGCTTACAGGAGGTTATAGACAGAGTGTGAGTGTGGATATAAAAGCAGTTTCTCACCTTCTTCCCACCCTGCTTTTCCACCATGTCGGTGTTGAGTGGGAAGTCCTCCAGCTGGGGGGTTTTAGAACCCCCACCCTTGGGCATCGTTCAGCTATTGCCACGCCAAACCTCATTCACGCTTCCATCGCATCGTCATCGACCGTCTGTGAGACACACAGCCAAGAGAAGGGAACACCACATTAGCACTGGCAGGAGACTCAAACACACACTCAACACTCAGCTCCTGATTTATGCACAGTTCTTTGCTCATTTGAAAAGCCCTGTAATATTATACATCTTCAAAAACAAATGGCATTTAGATGTAGATTTCATGAGCAGAAGAACAGTTCATATTAATATAATCTATTAAATGACGCAAGAACAATAGTAAAACCTCAATATTAATCATTAAAAATAAAATATACATAAATATATAGCCATTTTTTTATATAAATAATAATAAAAATATTATACTTAAAAGTGGTTTTATATATATATATATATATATATAAATAATTTATTAATATTTTTGTATATTTAAATAAATAATATATGTATATATAAAATATAAGTATATTATAAACTATATTATATAATAATAGTTATATACTATAACTATATTATATATATTATATAAACATAAACGCACACATAACCACTTAAAAAAATTATTATATTAAAATTATATATATTATATATTATATATATGTATATATATATATATATATATATATAAATATAAATGAAATAAATCGCCTGATCAGAGCACACTTCAAACTACATTCGTAATGGCATGATAAACTTGCATAAACATTTCTGGCATTTCTATATTACCATATAAATCTAATGACATGCTATGGTGGATGATGACTTTGAATGAGGGGCACATTAAAATAACCAGGTCTAACGAGGTCTTCATGTGAAACACTTGTCACATAAAAATGAATAATTACAGATATAAATATTACTTCATATATCTTAAAAACAAAATTGTACATTTCCTTCTGAATCAAATCAACCTAAAGATTTATAAAGAAAATCCCACATTTTAGGTGTTTCATAACAAATGAGTTGCTTTTTGTAACTGACACGAACACATTCCTTCATGTTGATATAATCAGTCACCATCACAATTAATCACCAGTCAAAACGCTGCACACGTGACAGACGCACTGCCAACAAACGGCATCATCTACGTCTTCCATTGTGAGGATGAAGTTCATCTGACAGCAGAAACCACTGAATCTCTTCATAAGGGTGTAATTGACAGATTCAATATATGTTTTACTAACACCGTTCCAGAATTTGGATCGTTCCCCAGAATGCATCTGATCCAGGGAAACAAGAAAACCATTGCAAACACCAGTCAAGATGTGTGTGTCGTAAGGCTTTGACTGCCTTTCCGTCCAACCCAGGTGTGTGCAAATCCAAGCAATATAATTCAGGACATTTCTGGAAACTGTGTCTCTTGTTTACAAGAAATCAAGCCTGGTGATTCTGAAGCGACACGGTCACATACACACATATCAGAGCTACCGGCAAAAGATAAGATACAGATATAAAACACTGAAGCGTCTGCAATTCATTAGCACTGCAGAGGAAATCAATCCGCTTCCCCCATATCAAAGCAATGAACAACTCATCTTTGCTTCTCATTTGGGAGCCAGTGAGATTTAAATGGCAAGCGACGCCCCACAAGCTTCACATGACCTACGATACGCATTGCATCATCACCAAACGCTGAGAAATCAATAGAGGTGTAACCCAGATGAGCGTCTCGTGTGTGTGGACCCGTTATACACTATAATCCTCCCTTCATGAGGTGTGTTTGAGTTCTGTGTGGCATTGCCTGCTCCTTTTCCTTCTCTTGCCCAGGAAAACTGGCACTCAGCACTGGCGCCACAGCCCATCCTATTCAGACGCTATTTATATCTGCGGCTAACGCACCACACGCGCTTGCCGGCGCAGAGCAGCGCCCCACACCTCAAAGCGCTGGAGAGCCACACAAACGCAGGCATGCTTGCACCCTAAAGTGGGCTGATGCATGTTCCAGCAAAACATGCCCTAACAGGTCGAAATCCCACAATTCACCTGGCTGAAGGGAACCGTTCACTCATAAACACATGAGAGTGTAATGCCATCATGCATCTGGGAGAAAGGAAACACACATCCATTGCAGAAGCACGGCTCATTTCCTCTGCTCTCCAGCCCCATCTAAAGCTGCGACGGCACATGCAGCGGCTGCTCGCGTCAGGAAAGAGTGTTTGGGTCTTGTTGTCGCGTCGCCTGCAGCTAGCTGTAATCCATCACACATGAGCGCTGCTTTCAGCACTGCTGTACTGGAGCAGACGCACAAGACCCGCTTAACGCCGACATCTCCTGCATCCGCTTCCTGCCGCACAACAGCACATTCCCTGAAGCTCTCGCACTCGTCTGAACCTCCATCTCAAGAGCGTTTATAGCAGGGAAGGGGTTCGAGTCAGGAGCAATGAGCCTGTTCATCAGAGCTGAACACCAGACCAGTGTTTATTCAGGACCATCAAGTTAGTTTTCATTTACTTCAATACATGCAAATGTTTATAACATGTTAAAAGGATAGTTCAGATCACTTTCCCCTCACGCCGCTCCAAACCTGTATGGGTTTATCATCGCATTCAAGAAACATTGACATTCTAATCAGTTCTTGCTTTCCCTGGGAATCAAACCCATGACCGTGATGTTGCAAGCGCAGCTCTTTTACAGCTGGATGCTAATATCCTTATATCCTAAAGCTCAGCGATAATATACTTTAAATTGTCTTAATTTAATATCAGGAGATGTTTGGCTGCTTTCAAGCACATAATTGTGAGCCGCTATAAACCGTTTGAAACTCTTGTGTTTATTAGTGATCACAGACGGGTGACGGGCTGAGAGTGTGTGTGAATCAGGGGAGTGTAGGCTCTCTGACCCCGGGTCAGTCCACCAGCGCTTAGACGGCTTCCTCCGGCCTGCTGACGGTGCGGTCCTGCCTCGGCTCACAAAGCTCCCGCTAATCTCCTGCTTCCACCGGCCACACACACACACACACACACACAACATGCCTGCTCTCTCAGAGAAAGAAAAACGATGTGTTTGCTGCATGACACGCGCTCACACACACTCAGAATCTGTAGATCTGCCAGGAAACACTCAATGATGTGTGCAAGTCAGCAGGGCTGGGAATTATTAGTGACATCACAGTGATAATTGTGTTGCTTATATAAAAATAGGGAATATCGATAATCTTAAACTAAGCCAGTTTCAAATGCAAAAATAGATACAGTAATGCCTTGAGATATGAGCGTCTCTCTATACGAGTATCCTCTTCCTCCTCTTCCTCCTCACATGCCGTCATTAGCCACTACTGTATCGTGTCTCGAAGGCCAGAACTCATACTTAAAACCACATTTTATACACATTTATATACATTTTATAGAGCATTTTTATATGCTTTATATTTATATTTTGAATCCACAACATTAGAACAAACAGCCAAATCCACAACCTCGGAAACTACATTTGAAACAACAGCAACTGCTTTCTCTAGAGCCGAGTCCACAACAAGACAAACTCCTGCTGGGGCAGATACGAGATCTACAACCACACAATCTACCCTTGAATCCACAACATCGAAACCTACAGTCGAATATATACCACATATACCATAAGGGAGTTTTTTAGAGGGTTGGAACGGATTAATTTTTGTCCTGTTATTTCTTATGGGGAGAAATGATTTGAGATACGAGCAACTGGAGTTACGAGCTCATCCTGGAACGGATTTCGCTCATATCTCAAGGCATCACTGTATTGTCTATAAAATTGGGGGCACTTGATGCACATCTTCAGCTGTATTCAGGCCTGTGGGGTGTGTGAACGGCTCTGATATGGCATGTCACAGCTGTTTTGTCAGAACATATTGCCATTACAGCATTTCAAACCATTTCCTGTTGGCAGAAGCTACACCGTGTCAGCAAGGCTGGTGAGACGGTAAGAATGCAGCTGAACTCTCGGCTCAAACACACATTTCTCCAGCATCGATCAATAGCAGCTCTGCTTCACTGTAGCTGCTCTCTCTGCGGTCAGACAGGGGCCATCGCAGTGTGCCGCCACAGTCCAGCTCTTCCTCATTCCATCGCTGCTGCACAGTAGGACTATTATGGGCTGCTTTGGTAACGGCACCTCCTGCTGAGATAAAAGGGCCCACAGACCCTTAGCTTTGGACCATGGTAACACAGGGTGCTGTCATCACAACCAATGAGTGTGTGAGTGTGTTCAGAATATCAGGCCGTTTTCACAGCACTGTATAATAATAATAATATATATATATAATAATCCCACTGGATCGTAAGATTATTAATCCCAGACACGAGATGCTCCGAGAAACCAATCAATCATCATTTACTGCAACTGAAAGAAGAAACACACACACATATATTTACTTTATTTACCCGTTTATGAAACGCATCACCATGGAAACCACACGCGTCTCGCTGCATAAACCAGCATTCTTCTCACCTTTTTCTGAGTCTTGTGATGTTTTCTTACTTTTAGGCTAGTTGGTTAGAAAACCTCAGTTTAAACGGCCAACAATGTAGTGTAAGCGCAGATCTCTGCTATATAACGTGCGTTCAGACGAGACATGCATCAGCGCAGTCATCAGCTTCCTCTTGGGCTGCATCAGTGCCGTAAAGCTGGACTTCAGCGGATCGGATGCACCTGTGCTCCGGTGTGGATGCGTGAGGATGCGAGGGCCGGGACGCTTCCCAGGTGCTGCGAGAGCCGCTTAATGACCGGCACGCTCGCTCTGGTACTGTAACAGCCCATTTACATCTCATAAGAGCGGCGGCGCGGCGAGGCCTGTTTGGTGTGCAAATAGAGCAGCGCCGAGCCAGCCGGGCCCGCTGCCGTTTCCAGGCAACGGAGGGATGGGGTTGGCTGAGCAGCCCCTGACCCGCACCAATTCATTTGATTAGAGGCTTTTGTGCCGAGAGGAAAGAAGACAAACAAGCGGAGGAGAGAGAGGCGGCAGGCCACGCTTTTCTTCCTGCAGTTACCCTTTATTATTCCACAATGACGTGAGGAGGAGTGTGTTCTCATCAGCGCTGAAGGAATAGCAGTCATATTCTGGGAATGAGGAGCACAAACGAAGCAGAATTCGTAGATTTCCACCTTTTTTCACCGCGTATCATTGCATTTAGAATCAATTTCTACACAAAAGTTTGAGTTTACACTGGCTAACTGGATCAAGCTAACACTAACTGTAGCTGTGATTAACAATACTATATTTAAAGTGAAACTACATGTGTTTTTTGTCCTGTCAACACCAACATGAGCCTCTTTTAAAGCCGACAGACAATGACAAATGTTTATATTAAATACTCAAATACACACTGGAGGAGGAATGATTACGAACGAGTCAGGGATGCATTTTGTGTTAATAAACTAGTGTTTTCTATGCGCCTATTAGAGAAACGCATCTTCATACAGATTACATGAGCAGAGTAAAACAGCGCTTGCAACATCAAGGTCATGGGTTCGATTCCCAGGGAAAGCAAGAACTGATTAGAATGTCAATGTGTTTCTTGATAAAAGCATGAATGTGAAGCGATTGCGGCGACGAGGACTCAAGGTTTGCTGCACTGAACGGCACTCGCTCATTTCTGACAGCGAGGTGAAAGTGTAATCCGTTCTTAAAAACAGACTCTGACTCATCACTCTCCCTCTATCCGGACATGTTATTCTCTAACGAGAGACATGTCTTCATCTCGCTCTCCTTCGCTCGACTCCCCCTCCTCCGTTTCACATGCAGAAATATATCCGACCATCTCAGAGACAAGCAGAGAAACGGGGAAGATCACACGCACGCACACGCGTGCACACCAGTCCTGTTGCCTAGCAACGCATGAGCAGGGGCACGTGTTTCTGAGGAGAGCGAGGAGGAGGAGGAGGAGGACCGGAGTGCTGATGAACATGCGTGAAAAACCATTCTTAACCTTTCACAACCATGCGTTTCCCTTCTTAATTCAGTGCAGATTACAGCTGGCGTTGCGTGTCTGAAATGCATCGCTTGCGTACAGAAGTCAATGCAACAGTATTGCCAAGCCTCAAAATACTGGCAGTGCCACTGTTTCTCAAAAAGTATTGCAATGTATGAATGCATTTAAAACAACTTAACATTTAACTCTTCCTTTCTGGATTCTTGCTCAAAATAAAGCGTGATGCTCAGTGGTTTCATGGGAGACGACGGAGGCATTGTGACACGTTGTCATGTTTCAGTGCGTTTGTATTCAGGGCTGTTGTGATGTGTTGGTAAATCAAGGAAACATCACAACACAAGAGCCGATTGTTAAAATAATAACATTCCTCCCAAGGTTTTCAAGGCAAATGCCTGTGGCGGCTTATGTAAGCCATGGATGTTTATATGCTGGGTGTAGGTTAATCCTACAGCGCATCAACAGACGCCATGTTGGGGGAAAGCTAGATGATAATCAGGGAGGGGGGGCTAAACACACACACACACACACACACACACACACACACACACACACACAGCCCAGTTACGGTCAGCCAAACCACTTCCCCTTAGAGACCTTCTTGCAAAATATGAATGTTTTCATCACTTTCGTCTGGCTGCAAAACCCAAACAACAAACGGTGAGCGTGTTTACAACGGCTGTCTGAATGCTTTCCGAGCTCTTATCCAATCAGAGGAGCTCGCTAATTGATGGGTGTGTGTTATATGGTGGGGGGGAAGCTACTCGAATTCGCTAATCTAACATCTCACAACAGCAGCGCTGGAAGAGCCACAAACGCTGGTCAACAACGTCAATGTGTGAGGACTCTTCCTTCCTCCAGGGAGAGAGCAGATGGAGGGATGATGGGAAGAGGAGGGATGCATAATCTGGATCCTCATCCTGACAGGAAGAGAGAAGACACACACGCCATCGGTCACTTCCGTCCAGCCCTGTCTGACTGTATCATATCTGTGATTAATCGGATAAAACGTAAAAGGAGAGTGTAAATCCCTACATTCAAAATGAAGATAACATCTTTACTCTTTCCAGTCATTTCTTGAAGAAACCTCTATCAGTTTATACTACATAGCATGTTTAACTTCCTACTCTGATAAAACACTTGAATGACATGATGTTGGTCGCTAAAAGCTTTGAAAAGCAACATATTTCAGCTAAATGTATATTTTTAATACAAAAGCATGCGCTGAATATTAATCGTGTCACTCTGTAATGCGCATGTGAGTTTAGCGCAGACGGTCAAGACGAGCCTTCATGCACAAAGGAAACACTCGCATGAATTACACGTACAGATGAGGATATAACCGTGAAATTAAACCGCACACGCATGTGCAAAAGGGCCAGCCGTGTTAAACATTACGCTAAAGCAAATAATGTATCGCAAGCCTTTCCTTTCGTTTCCTCCACTGTATTTACATGCATTTGTGCGTAGAAATGCGTTATTCAGTTCTGCAATTCGACACGGCCAGCGGAAGCTTTCTGTGATCGGCCAGCAGACGCCACACATCCATAATGTCTTTCCTTATCGACTATTAACGAGTTCAACAATGACTTTTGTAGCCCTGACTGCTTTGATAATAAAGGTGAGATTAAGATTGAGAGTTTTTTGAATACCAGGGTAAACATGAATGAACAAGCGTCAATTGAGAAACAGGCTTAAATTAGTTAACTTCCTCTTCATGCCGTCAGAGGCGAGAAACTGCAGGAAACGCAAGCGGTGACTGTTTTCAGCACATGAGACTTGAGCCCCAGAGCACAACACCAGCGCCAGCGTGCCACGGCCCCTGCCAAGCCGAATCATGCCACGCAACTCTTACAGCGCGTTTCTCCAGCTTTCATTCAGTCTAGAGATCCTAATATCGGTGTTATTGCAACAGATTCATTTCAGATTCATTCAGAACAGAAACTTCAGGAGGACAAATAACCGAGCGGCACAAACAAACTAATGCCAATCTCCTTCAAAGCAAGTGTTCAATTCATGTGTGAGTGTTTGGCTGTTCACATACTGTAATTGACTGTACAGACACTAGTGGAGAAGAGATGAACTGATTTCCCACTGTTTTATGGGGAACTGAACTTATTGGTGAACTTTACACGGATATTGAACTGAACTGAATCAACACTGAACTTCAGCAGAACTGAATTCTGATCGCAACTGATCATCATTTCCCTGTTTATCACTGTAAAGCTGCTTTAAACCATATCAGATCCCAGTATGAACCAGTGACCGTCCTGAACGTAAAAATAAAAAACAAAAATATTAATAATATGCTGCTGAATTCTTGCTCCGGCGATCAGAGAATGAACAAGGATACAGAGCTTCTCTCCTATATTTTCCCCTCATGCTTTACTGGTATAGGGATGATCAATTAAAGGATCATGATGAAAATATCAATAATGATCACCATAGATGTTTAAAGCTCCTGAGTTACAGAAACTCCACTGATAATTGTGGCTTTAAACGACTCTATAGTCAAAACGACAAACGTCACATTTTTTGAATTCGTCACACTTTCTGAACTAGTTCAAAGCACATTTGTGCGTCAATCGTGGTTTAGGATCAAGACCACGCTTGTGTTTCAGCTGTGAGTCGAGCGGATAAATGCTGCGTGTGCTTCAGAGGTTCTGCTTCTGGTGCATGAGTGTCATGAGTAAAAAAGGTTTGAACGTAGCCAAATATTCAGCTCAAATATAGTTGCCATCTAAAACTGATCTGTATAAAATCAAACCCACATTCCTGCATTTATCAGACGCTTTTATCATCATTCAAGAAACACATTAGAATGTCAATCAGTTCTTGCTTTCCCTGGGAATCAAACCCATGACCTTGATGTTGCAAGCACTGCTCTCTACTGCTAGATTTAGCCGTTAGTTGGTACGCTATTGCATTAATGTGACTCAAAAGCTTTTTAAGAACAAATCAAGTAAAACACAACACAAAGATTACAAAAAGCTCAAGCTTGATTGGTTCATCTGACAGAAGGAAGGCATGAGAGGAAAGACGGGCAGCGGAGGAGAAAGCCGTGGATGAGAGAGAGAGGGAGCAGAGCCACAGGTGGTGTCGAGCGCCCGTCATCTGTACCCCGAGGCTGGGCCGCAGGCGCCGCGGTCACACTCCCAAACACAGATCACTCCAGCACTGCCGTCCAAACACACACTCCAGCTAACAGTGACAGGGATTCACGAGGAACGGACAGCATGCCAATCTCTGACAACTTTATCGCTTTAAGCTTATCCCTTCAAAGTGACACTTTTGGTTTGTCTTCAACTATAACTTATTAGTAATAAGAATACACCTGGTAATAGGATGTTTTGTTGGATCGGATCACTGCTGTGCGACACTGAATCCAGGAGTAAACGGGTCTGGAAGGGTTTGAGCTCGTTCACTTTATACCAAGAAAACGTTCAGCCGGATTGCTTTCCTAGTGTAAACACTCATAATGTGTAAAACAGCCACAAAACACCGTCTTCTCTCCATCTGCTGACCTAATGACTGAACATTATGGGATGTGCGCTGGCCAGACGGGATTTAAACTTTGTTGCTGGAGATCCAAGTTTGATTTGAAGATGAAAAACACACCAAACACAAAGTTCTCTCCATTCCTGATTCCTAACACACACACTCAGTGTTCGGCGTGATCTTGTGTCTGCCAGAGCAGAAACTAAAGCTGATGATCTCTGTGTTTTCCATCATCTCCGATCACGTTCATATGTAAATTACACAAGTTTATTTCATCCATTAGATGGAAAGATCTGAGAAACACATTCACCTGTATATAAACCCTCCCCTTGAAGAAATCAGCACAGAAGTGATTGAAAGTGAAGAAAAGAGACGGATTAAAACACCAGGTGTGAACGGGAATGTGTTTCCCTCGTGCACTCGTGATCCTAAAACCCATCTCAACACCAGGAGTGAACAGGGCCTAGGCCATTAAACATTGCATTACATGCAACTAGCATATGGACCCAAAAACGAAAGCAGAAGATTATTAACCCAGAGTGAAACTCCCGATTGGTTTTGGGGTCAGCAGTGGACGTGCTTGAGTCCAGAGAGAGTCCGCGGCCCCCGGCTAACAGAGCAGAAGCCAGAATAAGAGTGTATAAACAGTGGGACGGGCGGGTGGAACCTGATCCCCGAATGGGCAGGGAAAATGCACACGCAGACAAAACAGCCATTATTCCCGAGCAGTGCTGGAGTCTGTGTGGCGCGAGCAGGACGGCAGGAGTTACTGCACATGCACAGGCCGCTGCTGCCGAAACTGGACCGGAGCAGCGGCATGAATTAAACATCATGGAGGGGGATAAAACAGGCCGGGATCACAGCTAGAGCGGGTGCTGCCCCTTCCAGCAAACTCGCAACGAGCCATGCGGATTCAACATTCGTAACGACACGCTACTCTACAGTTCCTGACTGCATGAAATACCTGCTGTAGCACCGCATACTTACTGAAGGCCATCAATTATTCAATGAATGAATTAAGAGCAGTTTGTTTTATTCAGCAAACTCACGAGTGCATGTGACATGAGATGTTCACAGCAAACAACGAGCACTGTGAGCTGGAGAAACGAGAGCGGTGTGCGTCTCCCGTCTGATTGCGGTGATATAGAGCAGTGTGTGTGTCAACAGATGGCCAGCTGCTCATTGTGATAATCAATATTCTCATTAGGCAAAGTAGAGCTGCACCAATTAGTGCTTTTGGACTTGTGCCTTCTAGTAACAGGGACTCTGAATTCGTAACACCAGTGTTTTAATCGATGCGCCCATTGCTGGAGATCTGGAGGGATAAGAATAAAAGAAATGAGGGTTTGTAATACTATCCCTACAGGTAAAGAGCGGATAGTACAGGAGGAAAAGAAACAAACAGTCACTATGGTGATATACAGAGTGATGGTGGAAGAGCCAGAGACAACAACCCTCGCAAGAACAAAAAATGAACATTTATTGATGTACATGATGTGAGTTATTAAATGAGAATGTACATGCTTGAGTTTGTGTCTTTTTACACAACAGTGTTGCCATTTGTTTGATGAAGCGATCGGCATTCATCTAAAAGAAATTTGCATACTGTACTGTGTATATGTTTGCTAACAATAAAAGGCAAATGTAAAACCACCACAATAAAAACCACCTTCGATTCTTGATACAAACCTTTAATTATATTCTCCAACAATGCAAACACAAAGATTGCTCACAAAATCACAAAAATCGTGCGGATGCTACAGCGTGTTATCCCTCAGACGAGATCTACGACAGGGAGTGAACCGTGAGCGGACCGCCATCCACGTGCAACGCAAACTCAGCGCATGCGCATGAACTAGGTATGCAGTTAGTCATGAAATAACCATGTGAAATGGCGAATTTTTTGTGCTCGAGAACAGAAACAGTGTATCGATTCTCGGCAACATAACAATCGCTATAACCCACGAGAAAATAATAAGACAAATAGGGAGTTTGGCGATAGTATTGGCGAGTTAACCGTGAGTCGAGATAAGTGAACTCCACTGTATATAAGGATTCCTGTGATATAAAATAACATGTGGTTTTAATTATGAGTTCTTGCCTTCGAGACACACGATACAGTAGCAGCTAATGACGATGTGCGGAGGAGGAGGAGGGAGGGATAACGTAGATAAACACAATACAGAAGTGTAGTGTTTCTTCCCGTGTTGTGTATTGGATAGACTCAGAAGCTCATATTTATTATTATTGAACACTCATAACTCGTGCTGCTCCCAGCTTAATACTGGTGAATCACTCGTTGCCCCCGGTAACCCCCGCTGTAAAACCAAGCTGCCTCTAGTGGAGATCATATGCAATTACCCATAAATGAGGAGCTTGAGCTGCTGCGAGTGCTGAACACCTCTAGCGTCTGGAAGCTGCTCGTATCTCAAATATTTACTCGCATCTCAAAGCAACAAATTTGCTCGAAGGCTTGGTGGAAGGTATATATATACACACACACACACACACACACACACACACACACATATATGTACAGTAGCTCACTGTCATTTGGTTCATGTATATAAAATGTATTTTTGACTTCTGAGGTTCGTACTTTTACACTAGTCAGCCATAGAAGTGACCCGCTGAAATCACGCAGTTTGGGATCATGGGTATTTGTTTTTATCAGCACATTTCCCAGGCAGCCAGAGAGCAGAGCTGAGCATGCGGTGGAGTAAACATCCCTAAATGAGGACAAGTGATGGCTGCTATAAAAGCTCTCTCTCTCAACGGTGATAGGCCTGAGTGCTTCCAAGAGGCTGCACTAAGACTTCGTCACTCTCTTTAATTTGCAGCAAGAGTTTACACAAAGTCCCGCTGCCCTCATTCAACCCAATCAACCTCCAGGACCTGAAAATACATGTTCCTCTGTGTAGATTTGTCTGAGGCAAAGAACTTGTGTTTGTGTGTTGATCCACATCCAGAAACATTTACACACTAATAATGCTAAAACAATCTGCTTATGACGTGAACATTGATTCACAGCTGAATGCATTTCCCAGGCATCACAGACGTAAAATGACATCTGCATCTGTCCACAAACTAAACTCAGCAGAAACTCAGTTTGAACCGCAAACGGGCCAAGAATTAAAGAAGAAACTGCAAATGATGTTGAGTACGTTAATGAATGATCCACACACACTACAATATTTTATGCATAACTGATATTTTGACAAATAAAAACAGTTTTGTACATAGAAATCAATAGTTTTTAATGCGATTGTCATTCATAATGCTTTGTAGGACTGCGGTTGCTTTGTTACAGCAGTATTTTGATTAAAGCACACAGCTTTATCTTCTTTTGTCTGAACCGGAGCTGGTTGGTTCGGTTCTTCGCTCAAACTCAAACAAACACCGTTTTATTTTAATCCCAATGGGAAAAACACTTTGAGCAAAGGCGTAACCAGATTGCTTTTGTTATGGCTGACGTTATAAATGCATTTGAAATGAATTTCAGCATTTTAATATGTCGAACAGATGGAAAACAGTACTTTAGAAACCTGCCAAAGACAAAAGGGATACAAAAACAAGTCTGCATCCAGTATCATCCCATTCAGACTCATAATATCCTGGGAAACGAGTGCGTACGTCAATGTAAGTTCAGGATGCAAAGCCAAAGCGCGCTCTGGTGTTTGATCAGGTTTCTGAGGATAGATGGAGAGGCATTTGTTGGCACAATGAGCGCTTTGTCTGGTTTGGGGTATGAAGGGGCAAACGCAGGCCTCATGGGGGGACGGGGGGGGGCTGCTGCGTGACAAAGGCCAGATGACGACCTCTGAGGTCAGCCGTCCAAACTCTGAGTGAAATACTATAGGATAATGTTCATTAAGCCATGAAGCTCTGGACTAGAGAGCCCGTCGCACAACAACTTCATACAGTTTCAGAATTAAGATATTTAAACTTGACTTGAAGGCGTTTTTAAGAGTGAATTCAGCGATTGAATACAGGTTTCTGCAGATATCACTACTAAAGTAATCAGAGCTCTGCATAATTTCTCCTAAACACCAACTATGACATTAAACTGAAAGGGGACAAGATGCGACATGCCAGCGGAGCCTTTGAACCTCGACAACAACCTTTCAAAAACAACAGACGCAGAGCAAAGAACGAGTGTAGTCACGAAATAGTCAATGATTTTAGAAAGAGTCAAAGAGTTAAAGATTTTATCGTTAAAATGACGTTCTAACTCTTCGTTTCACCATTTGATTAGAGCGTTCAGTGCGTCACGATCAAACACTAAATTCACACGTGTTTCCGACTGGCGCAGAGTTCGCAACGGAACTTATAGGATATTAAACCATATGGGATTTCAACTTGATTCAATATTTTAAATGTATTATTATTTTTAACTTCTGAGGCTCTTACTTTTAGAGAAGTCGACAACAAAATTTTAGATTAAACGACTAACAAATAAGTCGAAATGCAGATCCCTACAAAGAACATGCATCAGTTCTGGACAAGTGTGCAACACCAAACTTAGTAAATAAGAGCTCATTAGAGTGTGGTAAAGCTATAATGCTGTCCCAAAGCCATCAGAACCAAGCAGATGCATGCAATTTAGACCGTCCCGTCCCGCTCAATGGCCACAACCGAGAGCTCCAGTTAAAATCAGCCACTGAAATCCACACGCTTTTCCCGAGACCACACGTTATGCCCGGCGGAAAGCCTTACGCAGCAGTGTTTCCACGGCCCACAACGCTCCCCTTCGCTCGGGAGTTTCCTTTAGATGGCCCACTGCAAACAGCCCACACTCGCTGGAAAAACTCAGCTATAAAACATTTCTAGACGAACGGGGAGGCAAAACCCAAACACGAGGGAGGGAGAGTTGTTTTAGCAGCATGTGTGCAAGGTACTGTTTTCCAGCTTCTGAGGGGTTGGGTGAACGCGAGGAGAGGCTGGTATCAGATGCACGCTATCTGATATCAATCAGACGGACAGCCTGGCATCACCATCCGGTAGGCCTGACGACAGAATAATGGAGAGCCGGGCGGTTTCGTACGAGACCAGATTGCACGCGTTGGTGTACTTGTGAAAGGCGGGTGGTGTAAAGAGAAGCCGTGGTCGTACAGAAGGAACAGCTGAAGCCACAATAGTCTCTACACTCATGAACACACATTCAAAACTCAGTTTCACCATAACCTTGCATACAAATGGATCCTTTCCATGCTGGAGAGAGGTTGTAATCCTGGGTATTTGTGGTGAAAGGGTAGCTGGGATATAAGCATCTGTGTGCTAATTGCCCCGCGGCGGTTCGCTGGAGTGACTCATCAGAATCCCTCAGTCTTTCTGCTGCGCGCACGCACTGACATGCTTGTAAACATTCTCCAAAGTAGGTCACAGTTTGCCGTTGCTTTAACCGTCTCCCTAATTCCAGCTCCTCTTTCCCCAAAGCCGGCCCCGTCTCTGGAGCGCGAGCACAGGATTGCATAACAGAGACGGCAGCGAGGGGCCCGGCGGGGTTCAGGGGACAATGGCCTCTCTTCGTGAGCAGAAGGTCTCTTTCATATGCAGATCCTCAGTCATGTGTGTGGAGAGGAACTCAACCGGCTTCCCACACTTGCACCGATCGGCCCAGGACACAAATAACACGGGACACGACTCAACAGTTACAAACAATTACTCAGCATTTTAAACAGGCCTGTAGACAAAGCAAAACGGTAGGAAAATGCTAAATTATTGGTACATTTGTATTTGTAATCCGATTAGGTTGATTGAGGAATTAGATCGTTGCAGACTTTAGTT
>JAWRVZ010000109.1:1510000-1617500 GCA_037043235.1 Rhodeus uyekii
ATACAATGAATCTGTTTTCACAAAATGCGTATAAGAGCAGAGGGAGAACGCTTATAGTCTTTTAGCGTCTCGCGCAGCGACGGCACGAGGGCTGGTGTCCGTGCCGCCAGAAGCCCTCCGATCAAAGAGCGTTAGCCGTAGCGAAGGGCACGCGTGAAAAGGAAAGAGCGGCCAAGTGCTCTTAATCTTTGTTGGAGCAGAAAGAAATGGAGAACAGAGAAGCAGAGCATTGATCAGGCGAGAGCGAGAGCTAAACAAACCTCCTCACAACCTGCCCTGCCTCAGGTGTGCCAACGACCCCGGGAATTAACCATTCAGTCTCCGTGTGTCCGGATGGCTTTAAGACCTGACCGACTCATGTTCATTTCCATATCTGCATAAGATCTACTGAAACTAGTGCTGATTCTCTTTAAACCAGGCTAATTTCTGCTTGTCTGTAAAACTACACAAACCACACACACACACACACACACACACACACACACAGAATGGTTTTATATATTATGTTTTAACGAACCCCAAAATTTAGATAAAGATTTAGAAAGCTTTCATGTTAGATCAACTTAAATTATATTTAAATAAAACTACGAAAAATAAATTTGCATGAGATTTTAATCTTAATTTTGGCTGAATGTCAATGAGCGTTATTACGATTGCCATTTAAAATATTAAAACAGGAGATTTTTCCTAATCACAAAAGTCAAAATCCAAAGTACTAAAAGTAGTGATTCTGCTCCTGTATTATTAGTGATGTGAATAATAGTTTGTGCATGTTGTTTACGCAGATATGTCAAGCATGGGTGTGTCAGAAAGCATTAAAACCCACTCAATACACCCAAATCAAGTCAATTGCGTTATGTTTAAATACACTATATTGAGATGTAGAGTTTGTGACGTGTCCGGCCCTCCTCAATAAAACACACGCACTGGGGGAAAATGACACTAACATTGTCTTTAAAGAAAGCAATCTGATTCACCCCATAGATTTGAAAACTGCTAATTACACTAAAAGCAAATCCCCAGTGGCAAAGCACAAGTCCTCTAATGCCTGAGCCATTTCAGCAATCCTATAAGATCATTACAAGCCACACCGTACGACACGGAGCTGATGAACGCGGCGCGCAGACTGGAGGAAGATATAAACCCCATCAGTGGCACACACAGAGCAAGAGGAGTCTCACAGTGGCACGTGTGGTCATGTGCGCTGTTAAAACAGGAGGATTTGGACGTGGTCGTGGCTATGAAATACAACTTAACCATGCATTTTGCAAATGGAGTGCGAGCTAAGATGTGTTAGCGTTGATCAATATGCTAGTGTTGGCTAGTGCGTAGACGCACTTTAATCACTCTTTAAAGTTATAATTATCACAGTTGCGGGAGTCGCTGTCGAATCTTTACCCGCGGTGTTTCAGTCACGAGCTCATCGACTGCTAGAGCTGAAGCTCACGGCTAGTGCGCATGCGCTCAATTATAATGCTAATCGCTAACGGCGCAGATGTAACGGCTACAATAAAGCAGCGTTTCTCTTCATCTTCAGTCCGTCACTGATGCTTTCAGGTGTTTCTGCACATGTAGCTTCACAATAAGCAGATTTACACGGAAACCGTTTGCACAGAAGCTCAAGAGCATTTTGTGTTATTTATTGTTGTTTCTCAGGAAAAGGAAAGCTAGATTTATTTCATAAAAACCCGCACATGCTTTTCCCGACAGCATTAGAAACATGACGCTCAAAGATATGAGAGACGTTTCCTCTTTAAAGCACAAGCGGTTTCAGGGGTTTTGCCCGTTTTAGCAGAAGTTATGAGGATTATAAATGCTGCTGGTGCTTTACTTCTGACGCTTTATCTCAACTAAGGAGATACAATTCACAAAATTGTTTAATAAAAGTTGTAATTACTGTAAAAATAGCCAAAGGATTAACCCGCTGATAAAAAAAAACAGTAATCGAAAAATAATCGATTAGTCAAAGTAAGATTAGTCAACCTTCTTGCATCTCTAGCAGGAGAGAGAACGGCGCTTGCAACATCAAGGTCATGAGTTCGATTCCCAGGGAAAGCAAGAACTGATTAGAATGTCAATGTGTTTCTTGAATGATGATAAAAGCATGAATGTGAATAAAAGTAATGAACTGATGAAGCAATAGTCCTCCCCGTTCAGAAGCACATGATTGGTCATCTCTGGTCTGGGACCCGTCCTGCACAGCGTCCCGTGTGTGAGAGGTGCGGGTGATTCAGCGGGTGGTGGTGAGCAGTGTTATGGCGAGGCAGGCGGCAGACTCAGGATGTCTGCTTTCAATCAGAGCGGCTCTGAAAGCAAACAACAGCAGAGCAGAGCCGGCCATGCACTTCATCTCTGTCTGCGCGCCGCTCCCGGAGGATCCACACACTCATTACGCTCAATCAGCACTGCCCATACGCCCGCCTCAGTCCTCCTCCACCCTCAACACCAGACTGCATCCAGCAGGACTCGCGGCGGCGGATCCGGCAGGGTGGGCTTCTGGATATGAAACTCAATCTATGGTATGGATGCGGCTGAAGCTGACAGACAGTGTGTGTGTTTCAAAGACGTGTGCATTATTGATGGCTATAGGGCTGCAATGCACATAACGTCCATACAAAGCCTGGCATATAGCGTTACATGACATCACCTCCCGCTCCACTCACTCATCCACCGGGATGCATTTTTAATTAAGACTGGGGATCAAATAGGCCCGATGAAAAATGGATCCTGAGCACATCGTTGAAAGCTACATTTGATTAACACTGATCCAGAACGACAGAACTCAAACTGTTTGTGGTTGACTAGCAATACCAACCGACGACAACAACACTTTTATGCAAACCCAGCCTCCAAAATGCCACGAATTCCTGGTCCCAAAAACCAATGAGGTGGTATTTTAGTGCAAGTGTTGTGCGGGAGCGAAACTCAGTTCCTGGAGGTCAGCTTTAACCCTAATTAAACCCCTGATCAAGCTAATGTTGAGCAGGACAGGGATTTTATCTGATTCCGATAACTCTTTACATTTAAAGTCGACACCAGATATATTGGCCGATAAATCTAAAAAATAGTTTTTATATAATCTGACTACAAAAACAAAAGTCTCACCCTTAAAAGCCACGACCCAAACACACAATCATAAGGTTATTTTATGCAGCCGATATGATATATGGTTGCTCTGATCCATATTTTCCTTTTTGAAGTGAATCCATCATATTTCAAGGAAGTCAAAATCATGGTCTCAGCTCAAGAAAAGAAATTATTTAAAGGTCAAATGTGATCAGAACGATGGCAACGAACATATTGGCTGATACTGATATTTATATCCTGTGTGTCTAGCAGTAGAGAGCAGCGCTTGCAACATCAAGGTCATGGGTTTGATTCCCAGGGAAAGCAAGAACTGATTAGAATGTCAATGTGTTTCTTGAATGCGATGATAAAAGCGTTTGATAAATGCAGGAATATAAATGCAAGATGTCACAACTCGAAGAAAC
Source organism: Rhodeus uyekii (assembly GCA_037043235.1). NCBI lineage: Eukaryota > Metazoa > Chordata > Actinopteri > Cypriniformes > Acheilognathidae > Rhodeus > Rhodeus uyekii. The sequence continues at coordinate 1,513,492 of JAWRVZ010000109.1, forward strand.
TGGCGTATGGAAACGAGCATCAGGATTAGTTATTCCTCTGCTAACTGAACGAACACTTGCATGTGCAAAGACATTAAACTGCACAGAAACAAAACGGCAGGCTCACGGATGCAGAAGAAAAGACCGGAAGTTCATTTAAGAAGAGAGAAACGTTTTTTTAATTTACAACGGAGAAGTGTGACAGGAGGATGAAGGAAAATGTATGTTTTATATGTTATAAAAGTAAACTGTGCCCTTACAGTGACTCTGCAGAAATTGGTTAAGCAAGCTTCTGTGTGTGTACGAGTGAAATCACACATCCACTATTGTTCCTTTATCTAGCTCCTCTTGACATTGAGCTGAGGACTGTTCTGTTCTAGAATTTGCAACAAGAAATAACTGAGTATCATTTCATGTGCCTCATATGGAGTTGTTTTTTCTCATTCTTCTGTGTGCCCTTTTTCCTTTTGGGGCACTATATATACTGCATGCATTCTGTACTGAGCTGAGCTGCATTCTGAATGAACCATTACTGATTGACTTCGTTTTGGTTCATTTACTTGCACTCCCTGGTACCAGACTTTGATGAGCAGAGATCGACACACACAAAGACGCTGAAGAGAATTTCCTACAGTGTTCTGGGGGCTCGTTCCGGGATCTATCCAGACAGGTAAGAGAAAATTAAGATTCACTACCTGTTCTGGATAGATCAATAGATCGGGAAAAAATTGCAGTTTTTTGCGCAAACGTAATTTTAAGACTGTGTGTGTCGGTGCCTGGCCATTTTTTTTGTAATGGGGCAATCATATCCCAAACCAGACCCGAGTGAAACTCCAAAAGCTTGGATGGAACGATGTGGGTGGGGATATTACACTAATCCATATATAGACAATTTGGCTGGTTGGACAGAGGACAGTCAGTGGCGTTCTTATCCGCGAGAGGGAACATTTGACCCAGGGTTTTTACAGACCGCTTATGATTTGACATATGGTAACCAAGGCGATCCAAATTGGGATTTTACATATATGCGCGCAGGGTATGATGTGTGGTACAGAATGGCCGACATATGGCGCAGTAAAACTGGCGCATATGTTCCTAAAGCAGTATTAAAAACTGTACCAAAACCCTTGAAGGGAAAAAAACTGACAACATTGACTGAGTATCCTGCCTACAAGCCGGGAAAATGCCCGCCACCGCCATATGTGCAACCGAGCATAAATACCGCGTGTGTCTCTAAACCGAGCGCACCGAGCGCACCAAGCGCACCGTCCATAATTCGCGACAAAGAGAAAGAACCCATAAAAGCGAGTAAAAATGATGATGATACAGACGGTGAATATGATGACGATGCAGGTCCTGATTCAGGATCTGAAATTGACCCACCAAAATTAAATGTGGCTGCTGTATGGGCGCTAAGAGGTAATAAAGTTGATATCACACCGCCTTCTGTCAGCGCGCTGAAAGACATAATAGACATGTTGCCGTCGTCATCGAAACCCGTCCAATTCGTTGATATGCTTATCAAAGCATCACGCCATTGTCAATTGACAGGCGCGGATTACAGATTTATCCTGCAGTTCAAACTAGGCGAACCGGGCGAACTAAAACGGTTACCACATTTAAATGGAGAGATGATACCGCGAATATGCTGAAAGAACTAGATAAACAGCTTAAAAAATATCTACTGAATTTGAAAGCGGCAAATCGCGATCTATCACAAGTGACTAACTGTAAACAGGAAAAGGGTGAAACCCCGTCTCGTTTTTTCCAGCGATTTAGCGACGTGTGGACCAGTGTAGGGGAAATGGATTTAAATGAGGGCGAACCAAACCCGATGTTTTTGTCCACTTTCATGAATAACTGTCATGTAGATCACTACGATGTTCTGAGATACCACTTAACCGATCGAAACACATTGAAAGTTAAACTTGCAGGCAGGCCACGTTGGCACTCCTACAGCGGCTGGCTAAGTGTGGTTTCAAGGTATCAAAACAGAAAATGCAATTTTGTAAAGAACAGGTTAACTACTTGGGGCATGTTTTGTCACAGGGACAGAAAGTGCTGTCTCCTGAACGCATACAAATCATTTTAGACACCAAACGCCCAGCCACTAAGCACGCCCTTATGGCTTTTTTGGGACTGATTAATTATTGCAGACAGTGGATTCCTGATTGTTCTTTTCATGACAGGATTCTAAGAGGGGCTTTCACACACGATGATCCCATGTCAGGCCCGCTAACCTGGACCTCAGACATGGTGCAGTCATTTAATGCATTAAAATCAGCCCTTTGCTCAGCACCAGCACTGGGCCTTCCGAATTACTCCATTCCTTTTCATTTATATGTCACTCACCATGGTGACACAGCCAGTGCTGTGCTTGCACAGGAGCATGGTGGAGGCTTTAGGCCTTGCTCTTATTTATCCAAAACTCTCGATTCTGTCGCTAGGGGGCTGCCAGCTTGCCTCAAGGCAATTGCTGCTGCAGCTGTGATGGTCACAGACTGTCAAAAAATTGTGCAAGGGCACTCCCTAGTGCTCCACTGTAATCATCAAGTGCAGTACATGTTGAAACACCTATCCACACAACATTTATCAGTACAGAGAAGGAGTGGGTATGAGAGTGTTCTACTCAACACAGAAAATCTAACCATAATACCCACTTCCTCCCACGACACAGTAGCACACGCACTGCAGCGCTTGGTACATGCTCAGGATGATTGTGTTGACGATGATCATGATTGCCTCTCTTCCATAGTTAACGACTGTTCTATCAGACCTGATATGTCAAGCACACCGTCTCCTACATCACGTTCATTGTTTGTTGATGGTTCATGCTCGAAACCACAGGATGGCGTGTATCTCTGTGGTTATGCTGTGTGTGAATTGCCTAACACTGTTTTTGAATCTGCAGCCCTGCCTTTTGCATCCGCTCAAGCAGCAGAGCTTGTTGCTTTGACCCGTGCCTGCGTTTTAGCTGAGGATCAGGATGTCAACATATACACAGACAGCAGGTATGCTTTTGGTGTAGCACATGATTTTGGCCAAATTTGGGCCACAAGAGGGTTTGTCGCTGCTGATGGTAAACCGATAGCACACAGCTCTCTAGTGATGGATTTAATACAAGCCTGTCGCCTACCTAAACGTCTATCTATAATTAAAACGAAAGGTCATTCAACACTTGACACAAGCGAGGCCAGAGGTAATGCATTAGCTGATAAGGCTGCCAAAGAGGGGGCCCAGTCTGGCCGGTTTCCCCCTTGGTTGAATGTTGCTGCTGCCTCTCACACACCTCACGTTATGACATGTGGAATTATTCCTAACACTGATCTCATAGCCATGCAACAGGCTGCCTCTGATGATGATCGCCACCACTGGGCAGAATTAGGCGCTAAAGCAAACACAGAAGGGGTCATGGTAGACAATCGTGGCCGCGTTTGTGTGCCAGCATCGTGTGCATATTTCCTCATTTGGGAGTTCCATGGTGTCACACACCGCGGCCAAAGAGGGGTATATGAGGAGATGGATCGATTTTTGTGCATAAAAGGGTTGTCAACGAAAGTAAAAGACACGTTAGACCGTTGTGTTACATGTGCAATGAGTAATAATTCAAAACCAATATCAAAACATCAGACTCTGCCTCTACCTGAGAGTCCTTTACAGCAATGGCAGGTTGACTTCACTCACCTCCCCAGGAAGGGACGGTATAAGTACTTACTAGTTTTTGTAGACAAATTTTCGAGATGGGTGGAGGCTTTTCCCTGCTCAAAGGAGGATGCAAAGACAGTGGTGACACATTTGACGCGCGAAATAATTCCTAGATATGGAATTCCACTCGCTATAGACTCTGATAGAGGACCTGCTTTCGTGGCCAAAGTCCTGATGGACATGACAAAACAACTACAGATTGATTGGCAACACCACATTCCTTATCACCCACAGTCGTCTGGTATTGTGGAGAGGGCAAATAGAACAATCAAAGACAAATTACGCAAAGCAATGCATTCAGCAGGTCACAATGATTGGCCCTCACTGCTCCCTGTTGTACTGGCCGAAATGAGGATGGCCCCCCACAAAGGGTTAAAAGGGCTGTCCCCATATGAAATGATCATGGGAAGACCATTCCCAGCTCCCTGGAGAGGGGGCGGAATACTGGGAGGTGTGGGATGTGATGTGCCCCTGGGTGAATATTCTAGGTTATTATGTGAAGCACTCCATGAAAATTGGAGGAAAATGCATTCGAGTTCCGTGCCACTACCATTGGACCCCACCCATCCCTTTCAAGTAGGAGATGAGGTGATGGTCAAACAATTCTTAAAAATGGGGGATCCTATTGAAGCACCAAAATTTAGCACCCCCACCAAAGTTGTGGCTGTAACTCGAACTGCAGTATTAACTGAATCTTTTCCACAGTGGATCCACGCAACGCGCTTAAGGAGAGCCCCGGAACACACTGAATAAACTAAACCTTTGTGTTACGCCGGGAGGAAAGGGAGGCTATAGGTACTGTGATTACTAATTTTGTCTTTCTAGGTTCGTTAGAGACACCTGTTTCCTGAGGTCTCCTTTGTAGGACTGTAAAGGTCACTGCAATCGTCAAGGGACGGGGAGACACACCAGGGGCCACTTGGGTGGGACCTGTCCAAGAGAGTTCACTACTGCGTCAAGGGACGGAGGGGCTCAGGCCACTTGGGGTAGGAGCTGTCAAAGAGGGGTCACTGCCGCGTCAAGGGACGGAGCGGCTGGGGTGTTGCGCGAATACTGGACTGACTGAGGACTGACCACGACCTATCTGCCCACAACTGTTTCTTTTATTTTGCTGACCATCTGTTATTGCATCAGTAGACGGGAGCTGAACACGCAGCACTGCTGTATGACATAACACGGCAGCACCATATCCTTTAATCATTATTGCTTTGTCGACATTTTAGCATTACATTGTACTTTTCATTATCATTGTTGTTATTACTGCTCTGATTCAGAATGCATGCGTGTTGTTTATTTCTCTGGTGTATTATACCAGCCACCTTTTCTGTGACACCTACTGATAATACGTTTTGGCAGTATGCTAATTTTACCGCTAGAATGCACACGAATGAGTCCTGCTATGTATGTCAACAAGTGATGTCATCTCTTGTAAGTGTTTCAATGTCTGTGCTCGACCAATCAAACCTGAATGAAACATGTATAAAAGGGTACTACTGGCCACAGGGATACGACTGGGCCTGGTACCCCAGCCCAAACTGTGAGCCATATTTTTGTCTGAGCATATTAAAATTACACCTGTGTTTGGAAAGAATTTCACATTTTTTAGATGCTATTGGAGTAACAGCACTAATGCCACACACCCAAGAGGAAGGATTAGACGTGACCAGTGTAAAGTAATAATAATAGAGAAACCAAACGCACGACCAAACGCACGATGTTGTGACCGGGGAAACAATACTATTGTCCGTCCAAGTGACTGGAGTAATGTCCACGTAAGTGATCGCAGGAAAGTCTTTTTGAGTTGGCCATGGACAATCTTCGAAAAGGTTTCTTTCACTTTGGATATTGATTGGTGGTGGTATTGTGGCCCTAAAGCATTGTTTAAGGACATTCCAGGCAACTGGTCTGGCCTCTGTGCCCCAATTCAACTTTCTTACCCTGTTCAGATATTCCAGAGAATCGACCAGCATAGACCCACAAGACGACACAAGAGAGCACTTGTCGATGACGTCCCAGCAGAACACCACTTGACCACCGAATGGCAAAGATGGTGGACGTCAATGTTCTCTTCGTTTGGCACCGCCCAACAATGGAAGCACATCGAAGTTCTACACTACCGACTGGCTAAGTTTGTAAACGACACAACTGAAGGAATGGACGGTGTGAGGAAAGAACTGGGTGCCCTGCGCCTGATGACCATACAAAACCGCCTGGCACTGGACATGTTGTTAGCAGACAAGGGAGGTGTCTGTGCCATGGTGGGGGATCAGTGCTGCACCTTTGTCCCGGCTGAAGATGAAGCAGAAGGAGCTGTGGGTCATGCTGTTGAGGAAATGAAAAAGACCGCGCACAAACTGTATGAAGATGAGACAAGAGACGAAGACTGGGGATGGGGGTTCATGCATAACTTGTTCGGTTGGGTCACACCACTTATCACCATGATAGCTCCTGTATTATTGATTTTGGTGGCCATTTGCATTTTTGGGCCGTGTATGATGCAATGTTTGATGAACCGTATGTATGGAATGGTTGACTCTGTCACTCGTGATCGAAGATATAAACCTGTCAATGGTTAAGCTTTAAAGAGCTTAAAAGAGGGGATTGAAGGAAAATGTATGTTTTATATGTTATAAAAGTAAACTGTGCCCTTACAGTGACTCTGCAGAAATTGGTTAAGCAAGCTTCTGTGTGTGTACGAGTGAAATCACACATCCACTATTGTTCCTTTATCTAGCTCCTCTTGACATTGAGCTGAGGACTGTTCTGTTCTAGAATTTGCAACAAGAAATAACTGAGTATCATTTCATGTGCCTCATATGGAGTTGTTTTTTCTCATTCTTCTGTGTGCCCTTTTTCCTTTTGGGGCACTATATATACTGCATGCATTCTGTACTGAGCTGAGCTGCATTCTGAATGAACCATTACTGATTGACTTCGTTTTGGTTCATTTACTTGCACTCCCTGGTACCAGACTTTGATGAGCAGAGATCGACACACACAAAGACGCTGAAGAGAATTTCCAACAGAGGAGAGGAAAAGAGTGGGATGTTTCTGTGCACATCAGCGCTGAAGGCCACGGATTTCTATGAGCTTTTCAGCTGTGTGATAAAAGACTCTCTCTATAGCAGACGCACACAAAGCCGTCCGCAACGCCGCGCAACTAGTGCATTTCTCACGCACACGGTGAGCGAGAGATGTGCGCTACGATTCATCCGTTAGTCGCTTAAATGGAAGATTAGGAACCGTACATACATTAATAACACATTTAACATTGAATCAAGTTGAAATCCCATAATGAGTGCGGCTGAAATAAGGTCACTATTATGGCTTTATTTGTATATAAAGTGCTGATTTATGCAGTGAGACGCGTGTGGTTTCCATGGTGATGCGTTTCATAAACGGGTAAATAAAGTAAATATATGTGTGTGTTTCTTCTTTCAGTTGCAGTAAATGATGATTGATTGTTTGGTTTCTCCGAGCATCTCATGTCTGGGATTAATAATCTTAATTTACACACACGTCGCTCGTCTTTCCAGCCGCCCGTTTTAAACCCGCCGCGACTCACGCTGCCGTTTGGATGTTGTGGTTGAGAGTGAGTGTCGTCACTGGCGCTGCCCGTAGTGCCCGTGCCACCCCCCCTCACTGCGGCAGCACAGATGGCAGCTCAGTGACCTCGTCATTCCTGCCTCCTTGTTTTGATCCTGCAGTCCTGATTGTTCAGGCTAATCCCACACTCCCGAGTCCTTGGCTGAGCGCCAGCGCTGTTATTAAGCACACAAAGGCTTTTCATTCCGGCCACCGCCGCTTCTTTCTCTCCCTTTAGCCATTTCTCTTTCACCCTCTCCGGTTTGGTCAGCCCAGCCAGACCAGTTTCTCCCTCTTTAGATCCCAGTCTCTCCATGACGGTAATCACTAGATGTCAGCTCATCCCTCACGTCGACACACAACATAAATAACCTCAGATTCATCAGATAGTGACAAAATCGCACAAACCTATACAAAATACTACATCACGTTTATCAATATTATCATTAACTGCATAAAAGATGCAAAGTTAACCAGACATATGGAGAAGAAAACTAACAATTTAATAAATGCATAAAAAGCAAGTGAGGTTTACCAATAAGAGTAAAAAATGGATGTCATGAAACTTATTTTATGCATAAATATAAAACAGCTATAGTGAGATTAAATTATAAAAACAAATTCAGATTGTATGTTAAAATATTACTTACAGATGCACCAATATGAACATTTTGGCCGATAACCGATAACTATTTACACTCTAAATATAAAAATATATATATCTTTAAACACAAATGTAGAGAATTGAGAATGATTAGAAAGTCTGGTCATTATAATCCACGTCCCAAACACACAATTATAATGTTCTCGTTATGATTTAAGCAGCCGATATGACAGACTTGCTCTGAACTGCATTTCTATCATATAAACCCATCATGATGAACCGGACGCGTCTCAGCTGAAGGAAATCATCAGCCAAATTGTCTTACCAGGAAGATAATGATAAAATAGTAATAAAAGTGAACATCCCTAATACCACTGAACCCAAACTAAACCCAATTAATGGAGAACTTCATTGACAAAACTGGGGAAAACAGGAAAGTGAGGATGAGCGAGGATCAGTGATTCCTGGGGAAAAGACTCTTCTAGCCCAAAACCTCTATTAGCCATAATGCCAATAAACACAGAAATGTGCACAAAAATAAAGTGTTTGTTTGGACTCTGACATCAATAAAAGATACGGGACGGTTCCTCCTCCAAATCACGATGCTATTACAGACACGAACGCTCATATAGTGCGTGTGCGTCTATTGTTAAGCGCACCCTCTCTCTGTTATTTCTTGATTTCCAGACAATTTGACGATCTCTAAACCTGCGGACATCCAGGCATGTTGCTAGGCAACCGCCTCACGCCACACTGCAGGGAGGAATCGGCAGGTTCATCTCAGGCAACCTTGATCTACTGTTTACATGCGTTTCTCTTCACAGCTCCAATAAGAGGAACGGACTACATCACAATGATTTATTTAGCATCTGGCCACCCACTTCCTGAGGTGATCTGAGGAGGATGATGATGATGACATCAGTTACCATGGAGATTCTTCAGTGGTCCACATTTGTTTCCCCTCTTCTTATAAAGTCAGCATGAGGTAAATTCACCCTCAATATTTTCTTGTCTAATCAAAAGGCCATAAAACAGGAGAAAATTACACGCTTATCTCTGGTGTTGTTTGCATCTATTCAGCCCAAGTCAAGCCCCCCCATATTTCACGTCACTGTAAGAAAGAAAACATCTGGCACTGTATTGTCTTCAATGCACGCTTAAAAACAACTGGTTTCAACACCATGAGCATCAACGATCTGCTGATTTATGAGAATTAAACCAATCACACATGTTGAAGTGTGTTGTGTTGTTGAGACAGAGTGGGATGAGGCTTTATCACGTGTCGTAACCCCCCCCCCCAACCATCCCTCAATCCTTTAAAACAAACATGAACAAATGTCAACACATTTGACTTCTAGTGTTCACTTGTGAGAGAGACGGGGAAATGGGTGAGACTCGAGAAAAGGGCCGTTTCACGCCAGAATGAAACCATGCAAGTTTGAGACGGTGCACTGATGACTAGCGATGCGTCACATCATTCACGTTCATTTATAGTGGATTATAATCCCGGGAATGAATCTGTCACAAAACCAGACCACGATCATCAAACGTGTGTGAATACTTTAAGGACGAGTAAAACGGTGTTTTGTTCGCTCGGTAAAACCTGAAAGCGACGAGCTGCAAGTGTAACAGTTCTGCGCATGCGCTCCGTGATAACACTATAAACCCCAATAAACCAGCGTTTCTCCTCTTCTTTTTCATCTTCACTGATGCTTTCAGGTGTTTCTGCACATGTAGCTTCACAATAAGCAGATTTACACGGAAACCGTTTGCACAGAAGCTCAAGAGCATTTTGTGTTATTTATTGTTGTTTCTCAGGAAAAGGAAAGCTAGATTTATTTCATAAAAACCCGCACATGCTTTTCCCGACAGCATTAGAAACATGACGCTCAAAGATATGAGAGACGTTTCCTCTTTAAAGCACAAGCGGTTTCAGGGGTTTTGCCCGTTTTAGCAGAAGTTATGAGGATTATAAATGCTGCTGGTGCTTTACTTCTGACGCTTTATCTCAACTAAGGAGATACAATTCACAAAATAACAAATTGTAGAAGTTGTACTTATTTATTGGGAAAATAAAAGGTTTAATCTGCTAATAAAAAGAAAAAACATTAGATTAATTGGAAAAAAATAATGGTTAGCTACAGCTCTACTGATGAGATGCATTAATAAAAGCAGAGGTAAAATTAGAAATTGAGAAGATTTAATAAGATTAAATCTCATTTCACCCATGCATGATAAGAGCAAGCATCAATACAATCACAAGCAGTCTCTCCTCATTCACTGCAATGTCTACATCTGATCAAAAATCAAACGCTACCCTTCTCTCTCTCTCCATTGCACGTGTCGTCAATCCCTCACAAACACAAACAAGAACAACAGAAAGTCTCTAGCCGTGAAACTCTTGGTAAAGCTTCAAATAAGCTTGTGGTTGAGGAATAGTGTATCGACTTTTGTTTTTAACACGAGGTAAAAAACTGGATTTAACCGTCCCAACCGGGTTCCTCTTGAAATAGATCCCCAGAAACGCCAAACACACAGCACTAAATCCACAACAGGCCTGTGTGGCCTTAAAGCAGAGGATGGAGGAGTCGTAAGGGAAATCTCATGGGCGAACGGGGCAGGACAGACCTCACACCTGCTTCTCCATGTCTGTGACACTCCCTGTCCTTTGCTCTGGCCTCAAATCCCTTAGCATTGCCCAACACCTGCAACCACACACAACCTTATCGCCCGCATGCTGCTTCCTGCACATAACACACACCAAACCACACAAAGCAAGCTCAGATATCAAGAAAACGGCTCTACCATCAAAGTAGCACACGAGACTCACACACCACAAGTTACCCAGAGACATACGATAGCTTGCTGTGAAGAACGGATCAAAATCTCATTCACACCTGCAGTCAATTAAAAACACCAAGCACTGATGCTTAATATCACAGAAGTCACGTTTTAATGTGCAAATATCCAGTTTCCAATAGTCCACCCTTCCGCTAGAAGCACAAAACTAAGCACTAGATTCAGAGAAGACAGCTTTGTGAATGGCGAGTGTTCAGAGCGTGTGAAGCCGTGTAAGTGTTGGAGGCGAGAGCTGTAGGTCAGTAATCCACAGGATGTTTAGGTGTGAACGTAGTGAGCTTTAAACCCGGCGCTAGATTACAGCACCCGTGCGCTCGCTCGCGTCCTTGACCTTGAGGAAGCCGTGGGGCCTGTTGTTATTGCATCAGTCTGGAGTCAACATGTTTGTGCCAGCTCTCCAGAAAACACGAAACATCCTCTTAAACGCCTGGCGTTACAACACACACCTCAGAGAAGCAAACCAAACACACCTACATTCTCAGGATTGTCCCAACATGCAAGGCTCAGGAAACTGGCACTGCGAAACCAGGTGTAGATTCGTGCCACGCATGCATTATTGATGGATGTGAGAATTATGTACACATTTGACTGGAAAGCTTAGAATCTGCGTTGATTTGGGCTGACTAGACATCTGTGAACCTCTGCGGTTTTGCATCCACACTCTACGTTTGGTGTTGGAGACTGAAGCGGCTCTCCATCTCTCTGCCAGACCATGACATCACTCTCCAAAGCGGCTCTATATTTAGCTGCTCACCCCCCGTTGAGCCTCGACTCCAGGCCTGAATCCCTCCTCCCTCTCCGTGCCGTTCCCCTCAGATGCCTCATCCCTCACACAGACGTGAAGGGAGGGGGGACGATTGGAGAAAGGAGGAGGAGGGAGGAGCACACAGGAAGAGAGACGGGATGTGATTGAGCTGCGCATCATAAATAAAAGGCAAGCTCTATAAACTGGCGTCTGCAATGCTCCCAATCTCCTCAAGCCATTTCATCAGGCTGGCCACTCGAACGCAGCTTTGCACTGATGACGCGCTGCATTGCATTGGCCAAGAAGAGGAGGAGGAGGAGAGAAGGGGAGGCACAAAAACAACCGGCATTTGAGAGGCACAGAATAACATCCTGGCTCGTGCGTTTATTCAGCACGGCGGTGCCGATACAGGCTTTTACAGCCGTTCCCCGCCAGACAGATCAAGGCTATGAGAGTCTACGCAGAACATCTGGTGAAGGGTTTAGAAACGCTTGTTGTTCAGCCTCCTGGAAAGCTACGGTTGCAAACGCAAGCCCTGAAAAGTAAATCTCCGGTCGGTGGTGTCCTCGCAGTCTGGCCAAACGCAACTGGCACACGCGCTGGGCAAACACTCAGCAGTTGGTGATGGAAAGTCCAGAAGCTGTGCCAGAGGAAAGTGTGATGGGAAGGGGGAATAACGCAACGAGATGTAGTTTTTGGGTGGCACAGAACATTCACAGGTTCATATTAAATGGGTTGATGTATGTTGTTGAAAACCAAACAGCTCTGCTCTGTTCGGCTCCAGTGACGTGGCATAATCCAGTGCCACGGCTTTGGCAAAGGCAGAGAGGAGGAGGAGGGTGGCAAGGGTCTGACTAAAGGTCACTGCGCTGGAAAATCTCAACTGGACGTGTCTGTGGAGCTGGAAATGCAATCCAGAGCAGACAGACGTGGCGTTTTATTCCCCCTGACCACAGCGCAGCAAAAGCACAGCAGCTAGAGAGACAGGAGCTCGCACAAGAGGCACTTCAGCTTCAAGCGCACAGATCCTGATGTCAGGGGAAGGCCAGGAGAGACGGAGCAATCAAAGGATGCAGTGTCTGCTCAAACGCCTCTGAATTCCCCCAAGAACTAGCCATGACATTTTCAGTTTCAGTTTTAAGATGCTTTACTGGCATGACAGGCATTTTTACATTCACACAGCCAAAAGCATTTACATTTACAAAACATTCGGCCGAGCGACATCAAACGATGCTTGCGCACGATTCCCGCTGGACTCCCATCCCGTCCCGGAGAAGCGTCAGGCCGTGTCTCCGGCGTGTTTGTCAGTGGGGGCAGGTGAACAGTAGATAGGGTTCATCTCATTCCCATCACGTATTGTGCCCCCCCCCCCCCCCATGCAAATCGTGCGGTCCAGCAGGCTGTTGTCAAGGCAACTGCAAATGTCCAGCCCCGTCGCATATGGAAGAAGAAAAAAAAAGTATTTTCATAACAGCTATCAGGATGATTTCAAGTGTTCAGCCATAAACAAGAGCGTTGTTCAACATGTGAAGCTTAAATACATCATTTTCATATGCATAGTATAACAATGTAATAGTTTACAGCATTAGATTGTTTCTCCTTACCGGATATTCTTCTAAAATAAACAAGACACATTTAATTGTGAAATGTGTCGATACCCAGTGCTTCAATCTAATGATTTAGTTTATTGGACACAGCAAATGATGATAAAGTGAACATTAAACATGATAAATGTTTTATGCGTAACATCCAGATAAGTTTACGGTTAATCATGAACGGTTCTCACAAAACTATTTTATGCAAGCTTTGTTTCAAGGTAAATTTAGGTAAACAAAGACCTTTAAAAAAAAATAAAAAATAATTAATGAAGCAATATTGATTCTTCAATCCTAAAATTTGCTGATCTTTTAGCCTAATCCTGTTAAGATAGAGGAACAGAACGCTGCCATCCCATAAATCACAATAGGCTTCGTTACTTCTGATTTGGAAAAGTCTCTAATTTCAAATTCTATCCATTTTATTCAGAAATTCAAACAATTAAAGCCGTTTGTGTGCCGTGATGAACTGATCTCTTCTGCTTTATCACTACTTACAGCACCAAACAAAGAGACATGTTTAAAGATACAGTACAACTCACACAAACGCACACGTCACACTCGGTTTCAGTAGAACAGCTTGTAAACAATATGACACTTAGTGTGACATGAACCTCAGAAACACCAAAGTACATAAACTCGTTAATCAGCTAGAAAAATTAACTCAATAGAGGGGAAGTTTGCTAAATACAGGGTTTAATACAGTCACACACACACACACACACACACACACACACTCTCTCTACCCTTCTGAACAGAGACCAGCACTGGCAATAAATCCAAAATAACGCAGGGAAACAGTTTGAAACACTAACATCCCATTAAATTAAAAGAAATCACTCAGGACAGATCGCAAATGTGATTATGACTATATCCATCTATATACATGCATGCATGCGCGCACACACACACACACATACATACATGCATATATACATAAATACACAAATGCATACATGCATAAATGCATAAATGCATACACAAATAATTGCACACACATATACACATACACATATACACATGCATACACACACTCTCTGACAAAGTGCTGGTCTGTACATGGTTATAAAGCAAACAGCACTGATACTGATGCTGAGAGCAGTCAGTTTTCCTCTAGATCAGATACACTGATCAATCACTAGCTCACACACACACACACACACACACACACACACACACACACACACACACACACACACACACACAGAATCTGTGTTCACTTGCACTCCAGTAATATTCTTCTTGCTAATAAGGTGGGAAAGCAGCAGCATTTTTGCAGTTACCTGTAAAAGCTCCTCCATGTTGTGGCAGAGCTGGCGTTTTAAAGCGAGAAGCACGTTTCATTTCTCTCAGACGCAATCGGCCTGGTTTCTGTTATTTAAAGTAATAAAGAAACACTCGGTACCTGAATCAGAAGCATGTTTTTAAGTGTTATTGGTGCGGCCCAAGAGATCAGTTAACGCTTTAAACGGCGTCTGTGTTTCACAGACCCGGACAAGTGTTTTTTATTTAGTTTAAGCCTCCAAAAGATCCCTGCACTCCATCTCTACATCACACAGCCTCTCCTTTCCATCACGGCCTTTCATGCTAATAATGTTATTGATCTTCCACCCATCCAGCCTCTATAATATCCCTCCTCCCGTCTCAATTCCCCAGGCTGCTTCTCCAGAAGAGCAGGCGGCGTTTTAACCCATCAGAGCGAGCTTAACGATGGAAGATGATCTGACGGAGGCGAGCTGAAGGCCGGTGCGGTTTAGAGGACGCTGGCGTGAGCCGGCTCGGCTTTCTCAATATGCAGCGTGCGTTTCTGGCTGCGTGGAAATATTCATGATGCAAGCTCATGTCTTTCAATCCACAGGCACTTTCAGCCTGATCAGCACTGTGGCTCGGGCAGAGCGAGAGACGCCCAGATTAGACTGGGGTTTCACTTTAGCTGATATAGTCATAAGAGCAGCGAGGAGAAAGAGGAACATCAGAGGGACAATGAAAGATAAGAGAGAATGAATGAGGGACAAAGAGTGATGCATCTCTGCTTTCTCAGCACTTTTACAGCACACTCTCAATTAACAATCCTAATGGGCTTAATATTTATGATTAACTCATTGGCACTGTCACTTGTAAAGCACTTGCTCGTCTACACTTTGCGCATTTAGTAAGTGGCTACGTAATATGCAGGATAACGTGCAGTCAGCATGTGATTATCAGCTAAAGCCTTTGAGGGGGAAACAAGACCCTTCGATTCAAGTTGGGATGCAGATTACGTTGACTGTACATTATGCTTTAACATCTCTCTTTAAAAGGTCAATTAAACTGAGGTTGCTTACTAACATTTATTTCTCCTAAAGAGTTTTAATGTGTTTATAGAGACACCACAACTATATGCAGAGAAAGTGAAACTAATCAAAACAGGTAGAGCGTTTAAAGCAGCACATGTGTTGGTTTGGACACCGATATAGGGTTTTTAGTTGTCTGTATGGAAGTGTGAATCAATATCTGTGCGCTAGACTGCCGTGAACACAGGAGAAGAGTACACACGCATGCTGACACGGCACAAACTGGTCACGCATGGGCAGAAACGTGCTGCCATTTCATTGGGTTTGGATTTAAGTCCCACTCAAGACCTTATTCCAGCTGGCCAGAGACAGGAAAAGACAGAATGGAAGGAGAGACAGAAAAAGACGTCAGTGGGATGAGAGAGAAAACCCAGTAATAAATCTGGCTGATGCAATCTAATGGAACATTATATTAGGAAGGGCTCAGTGCTCAGTAAATAATGGAGTTCTTACAGTCAGAGAGATAATGCGTCCACCCCGGGGACAGAGAGAGAGAGAGAGAGACAAAGACAAAGAGAGAGAGCGACAGAGAGAGAGAAAGAGAGAGAGAGAGCGACAGAGAGAGAGAGATGCACTATGCATGGGTGATGGAGCCACGTCAATGTCCACAGGCCCGAGAGATGTGTCTGGACTTCAATTGTGTGTGTGTGTGTGTGTGTGTGTGTGTACACGTATGTCAAAGCTCAGACAGAGAGAAACAAAGCAGCAAAGTGTCTTTTCAATGGTGAAAACACAATATCAAAGAAACAACAGAATCACTTTCAACTTGCAATCTGAAGCTCCCTAGTTGCTGCTATGAGTTTTGCATTGCTGTATATATTTACAAATAAAACTACATACAGTAATACCTCAGTTTACGAGTTTAATTTGTTCCAAGAGCTCGTAACCCAAAAATCTTGTACACCAAAACAATTTTCCCCATAAGAATGCACTAAAAATCAATTGATTCGTTCCACACGACCATAAATGCCCATTTTAAAAAATTTTTTTGATAAATTGAAAAAAAAAATAAAAATCACGAGACCGCAAGGGTGTCGGTATCAGATCCATCCACTTTAGGACCCGGATAAAGAAGTGATAAAGGGGTTGGAACCGCATGACTGTTATGAGAGGCTGGGTTTAGGATATTTACAGTAAAAATGTGCGCGACGGTGCTGAGCGTTAGGACTTTTCCACACAAAAATGCACGTGGGTGAGGGAAAAAATTTCTCGCACACCGATACAATGCTCGTACACCGATTTGCTCGTATACTAAGTCACTCGTAAACCGAGGTATTACTGTATATTAAAACATTTTTAGTTAATTTAATGTCCCATAATGCTGTAAACCTAAGGGTAAAAATGTAGTAATATGTACTTTTTCCATACTACACCTTTGCAGGAAAATCAGGGCAACGTTTATCTCTTCTGCAATTATCTTTAAGTTACATTTACGCACTCATCTTTAATGTTGTCAAATAGTCAATACAGATGAAAAAAGACGACGTCAGCTGACGTCAAACAAAACCAATTTAGGGAATGAACATCAATTGAAGACGAATTTATGTTCACTTTTGCATTTATTTTACTATTTTATTTACGCATTTTATTTTATAAAGTCTTATAAGTGCATGTAATGTGTGAAAAGAGGGACACGATAAGTATTCCCTAAATTTAATCAGCCAAGTCCAACATGAAGAAAAAAAAAACTATTTTCTTGATCAATTTTTTGTGTTCAGTGTAAATCAGAAGTTATAGAATAACTAACGACATCATTCCTGTAAACATTTGAAGAGTGGCTTGAAAGAGTAAAGGAGAGAGAGGAAGAGAGGTAAAGAAAGAAATACGAGGAACAGACGTATACAGTGATCTCTGAAACCAGTTCAAGATGAAACCACACGTTCCTTTCAGGTGAAAACGGCTGAGAGCAAGTACCCGAACATGAATAATAGTGTAATTGACTAGTAATGCCTATGAATCTACACATGTATAGATTTGATTCAGTGTTGACCGATGGCCGAGAACGACCCGCACATATGCAGAGCAATGCAAACGCAGTGAAAGCATTGAACAGCAGCCCATGGGTCTCTCCGGTTGGGTTTCTCGACTGCTGCTGGCGCAGAGTCCAAGTCAAACAAGAGCAGGAACCCCGTCCAGGCCGGACACTGCAGGAGTCTGCAGACCAGTTCATTCGCAAAGTAAACCATGTAAAAGGAAAGCTTTTAAAATTAGTCTATAGCAGACGGTTTCATCAGTCAGTGAGCCTGCGGATTTAACTCCAACTCCATCTGTCATACAACAGGACTCATCTAAATTATGCTTCTTATACTATTTATTGACCTGGAGACATGAGTGTGGTTTGGGTTTCTCATCGTCACCGGTTCAGCTGGGGTAAAAGTTGGTTTCGATACATGCAATGCTCATGGATCACGTCTGTGTAAACTCCGTTTCTTGCGGATTTGATTCACCTTTTTGTGAGGTGCTTATAAAATGATCAAATGAGTCAAAATGATCAACCTAATAATAAAAAAAAAAAAAAAAGTATGATTATTCTTTCTACGCACAACATGAACAAATATTTGCCCAAAACAACTCTCAGAGTCAGTGTCGTAGTTTTAATGAACGGTCTGTAAACGCCGCTCCACATTTCCCTTCTTCGGTGCAGCGATGACAGACGCAGATCGAGGAAACGCTCTTCCAGAATCCCTGAATAAACTCCAGCTCTCACTCCGTATGCTCAGTTTCTCACTCCTCTCTTTCTCCAGCTCCTCCACTCATTTTATACTCTTTTTGAAGCTTAAAGGAAATAAACTGGAGGTTTTCTCGCTAGAGTTTAGCAGCTCTTGTGTCGTTGTGCTCATGCGCCGTGACCCATGTGTCAGGAAAGGTCAGAGGTCAGACTGTACGTCAATCAAGAGACGTTTCATAGTGAGGATGATGATGGACTGACGTCTGCTTTGTTCATTCATGCGATCAACCCGCACTAGCTTTGGCAGATCCACATATTATCTCAGATGCATGTTTTCTAGGGGAGAAAGTTGCCCGGTCACATGGCAAGTGAATTGTATTTGGTGTTAACCATTGGGCAACAGTTCATTCAGTCAATCCGAGGCCAAGTACCAACCGTTACTCTCGCATCTGGGGCTGAAAGGAGCCGTGGCGGTTTCTCCCTCCGTCCAGTGAACAACACAATGAGATTTAAGAAGGGTGTAAAACTCCTCTGTCCATCAGAGACGTCAGAGGACCCAGCGAGAGGTCACGGAAAAGGCCACTAGCGTCATGAAAGGGTGGCTGAGTGAAATTACAACGAGAGCTGCACAAAAGCAATGCGATGCGCTCCCATCGGAGCGGAGAATAGAGCAGGAGGGGTGAGCAATGTGACACTGGCCAAACCCAGGATCTCCTTTCAGGACAAAGGTCAGGACGCTGGGCTTATAATACACAGCTCCCATTCACAGCCCAGCAGCGCACAAAGAGCCCAGACCGTCTCCTTCACGACACCCATCTCATTTAGCTCTGCTTCCCTCAGTTACCGTCCCATAAGGAGAGGGGAAAGATCCTTGCTTGCATCTATTCTGTGCTCTTCGATCTATCTACTGTTTACAATACCAATTTGTATTTTAATTGGGCCGATTGTCAAAAGACATTGTAACAATTCAAGAGTCGACTTCAATGATGACGGCATTTCCTCATAGCAACTGATAAGTAAATCTTAACAATAGAAAACAATGAAACACTTGAAAGAGCAAGACACAGTTAAAGCAAAGCGAGCACAAAGGAATCTCATTGCTCAATGAGTGATTGATTAGGAAGTTTAGTCTGTATTAATTGTCCCCGAGAGAGGGAAACCAATCTGCAACATTTCCTCAGAACTGAACTTAAAAGAAAAAACTGTTTACAAATCAATGGCTACAGAAATCAATCAATAAAACGATTGGTACAAAAGAAAGCAACTGGAACAGCACGTGCTTCAGCCCAACCTCTCATGTAAACAGTTACGCACAGACAAGGGCAGTGCCAGTTTAAGTCATCTGACCGAGATGGCTTCCTGCCAGCCGATATTCCAGGGTGTGGCACGTCTGCGCACACAAACCAGAGCAACACAAGCCTCTATTGATGCGCTCGTGGCATAGGATGAGGGGAAGGGAGCGAGCAGACAAGAGGAGCATTCTGGACTTCCTCTGCGAGAGGCGGGCATATGTCCCGTCACCCATTACAGACCTCGGCGGTTCACGTGAGCTTCGGACAGGCTAGAGGGAAGCAGGCGGGGGGGGAGCTGAGCTGGGCTGGACAGATGGGACATGTGTGGCGTGGGAAGGGTTAAGTCTAAGGAGGGCCCATCTGCCGGCTCGTCTGTTGTGCAGGCTGGGCTCCGGGCCCCTGCGCGGCTCCAGCAGAGAGAGAGCGGACACGCCGTCCAACTGTGACTCCTTCCATCGCCCAACAGCTGATTACCCACAGATGCCCAGAATGCCCGACCCTTCTCGAGTTCTGACACACAACTCGCATGAAATTTCTAGATTTGCTTTCACTTGAAATTGCGATTTTATGTTAACAAGACAACCATAGATACAAAACGTTAAATGTGAAAGTAAATAAGTTTTTTGACAGTAAATTAAATGAGCAATGAAATGTAAGCATGCATTATTATTATTATTATTAACAATGCAATGCATAAACACACTTGTTGGGGTGTTTTTAATGAAAAAGCAGATAAGTGTTTATATTATAACCATTTATTTAAATGGGATAGAGATGCTCAAAATGAACGAGTTAACCATTAAGCAACAGAATGGATTAATATGATCAAAATATATATCAACAGAAGTCATTTTTCAAGATGCACATGCTCTATTTTATGTGTAGCATATCTTTAAACAAACAAACAAACGTTTTGAGAGAGAGAAACAAGTCACATTTTAATTGAGAAATAAATGTAAAAGTGAAATGTTTACAAACAGTATAAACTCCACAGAAATTCATAACAGAAAGCAGTGTTCGGCTCATGTATCCCGTCTCATTCGGCACAAATCCACACACTTCCACATTCCCAACACGGGAAAATATTAAGGGTTTCTTTTTATTTGTTCACTCTCAATAAAAACAAAACATTGTGCTTTTGTAAGTAAAGAAAACAAACAATGTCGTTTTCTGTCGTCTTGGTTTGCTTTCCATGAACTTGTGTTTGGTGCGTCACAAAAACACGCGCTAGTTGTTGCACTTTTTTCCCATTTGTTTTGTTAAGTCAAATATAATTCACATTTATGCATATTTGTGTTGCTATTTGCACATGTAACTAAACCCTTGAAATGCACATTTACAATTGGTCAGAGACACTTATCCACTCTAATTCAACAATCTGGAAAAACAAAACAACAAATGAACCCAAACTCAACATGCGCTAAATGCTCATTTTTCCATTTGTTTTGCTATTCAAATGAAATATAATTCACATTTAGGCATATTTCTGTTGGTATTTGCACATACAACTAAACCATTGAAATGCAAATTGTTATTTTTAATGGGTCACAGACATTTATCTATATATTCTGATTTAACGATATTGTCCGTTAACAGTTAAAAGCGGGAGAAACAAAAGGAAATGAACATCCCTAAAACAACTACTTCAACACCAAAAGCTTTGCTGCTACAAATTTGACATCAGATGTTATTAAAACAACAGTCTTTGCATTTCGTTTTGACTATAAATGACCACAAATGTAACTTTAATTCATGGTAGCTAACAGGATCATACCAAATTTAGTTTGCACATTCAGCACTAATCACTGAGGCACACGTTTCACTGCAAGCCTGGAAAGAAGCGCGCCGAATGCCACGATCGCAACTCCAAAGACAAATTCCTCCGCACAAGTTCAGGCCCATTCTGTGCCGGTTCTGTCCATTCAGCGGCAGACGCACACACTGATATGAAGAACACCTGGATCCGGAGGAGCTCGAACCTTCCCTAGAGTCAAAACACAGTTCTTTCAGCGAGACTCCGGTGAGGTTACGCATACCCACCTGCTCAAAGAATGCGCTCAGATAAAACAACATTCAGCTGCTCTCTATAAAGACAACTCTATACGGAGACCCAACAAAAACTAGATTAGATGAACAACAGGGTTTACTCCATAAACCTCTAATCTTTCATCTGCTGTGAGGATTGTGTGAAAGAGTTGCAGTAACAAAGCGTCCGGAAGTGAATCACTTTAAAAAGAGTTGGTCGTTTGAGCGGACCGTGAACACATGGAGCTCACGTTATCCACCAATACAACACGATTACTGCCGGCCGGAAGCAGCTAGTGGATACTGGCATTTCTAACTTGGATACCGTGAAAAATAAATTGACGTTTAATACCATTTTTGATAAAACTGGCATGTTTAGCATAGACTTTGCATTGAAATTCTAGGCAAATCAAAGAAAGTTCATGACACGAACGCTTTATGATGAACAGATTTATAACATAGGCATTTACTCACACATAAAGATCAATTAGCATTACAATTAGCTCAGCTAACGTTTGCTCCCTCAGTGCATTGATGTTATTGATGCCCGAGTGGCAATGGCTTGAACGCTGGGTTCATGATTCCTCAGCAGGTTCCCTATTAGCATTGGGTTTAAACCCAGAATAGGCACTTTTAGTGACTCTCGACTGAATTAAGCAGACATGTTCGGTGTTTAATTACACTATCTGCTCTCTAAATGAACTAAAAGATTTTTATTCCTATTTAAACCAAAACAATTGCATTCATACATGTTGAGTATGATATTCCTGTGTCTAACAGAAGAGAGCAGAGCTTGCAACATCAAGGTCATGGGTTTGATTCCCAGGGAAAGCAAGAACTGATTACAATGTCAATGTGTTTCTTGAATGCAATGGAAGTTACTTTGGATAAAAGTATTAATGCATATGTTCCAGTCCAATACAGACCATGAGCTTCGACAGAACGGATGTGGGACTGATTCACACAACAGGACACTAGACATCTGAAGTAACGAGTAGCTTCTCTCACCAAGGTCTTGTTTCCACGTGTGATTATCAACCGTGAGCAAAGGTCAACGTCTCTAATGAGAGAAGAGAACAGCATGCATGCGCACTGAAGGCTTGTAAACAAGTGCACTTCATCCCAAGAGTGCTGTGGGATTGAGAGCAGACGAGGGAGGCTTGATGGGAAGCTCACGGAGTGCTGTGCTGCCGGGACGGGTTCGGTTCCTGCCGCTGGGCTTTCATGCTACTCTCAGCCCATTCACAGGATTTCAGAGATCTGGATAAAATGTTAAAAGCACTATTTCCTGAAACCAGAGCCAGTCTAAGAAACAATGAGAAAACAAGGTCATTACGGCCAAACTTCTTATCTTTGGTTTGCGTTCATAGTGCAGATCCCAAAAACAGGTGCTTTGTAATTAAAGCACACAAATACGTGTACGAATTCATGGATTTATGGGGGGGGGGGGGGGAACGCTCATTAAATACAACAGTTGAGAACATCATCATGATTGATCATGATTCATCATACTGTGATTGATTTTATACTGTAAACATGTCCCAAAAATACCAAAAACATACTATATAACCTGAGGCTGGGAAATATGGCGGATCAGATTTGGCAGCAGCAGCAAGGTTTTAACAGCACAGTCACCGTGATTCAGTCAGGGAGAGCGATATGGCATGCAGGGAAGGAGAGAGGAATACAAGGAAGCAGGGGGAAAACCAAAACGTCACGGAGGAATGAAGAAGAGGGGGTGTGGAGAGCAGAAGCGTTATGCTTGCTTTTTTTTTTCGTCTTCCTAACTCTAATCCATGATTAAGACACTTCAGATATACAAGTCTTTATAAACACAGAGAGAGCATGTGATGTCAGCTGAACGAGAAACTGATTTGCTATGATAAAAGATCGATGGGAAACGTTTGTTTATGTGATCTCACAAGCCTCTACTGTACGGCCAATGTTGTGCATTTACTAAAGTAACTGCATTCAAGAAACACATTGACATTCTAATCAGCTCTGGGAATTGAACCCATGACCTTGACGTTGCAAGCGCCACTCTCTACTGTATGAGCCACAGGAAAGCTCACGATACATTTCATACACTTCCTATAATAGTAAAGGGACGGTCACAGTAAAGATAAAACATTTACAAAAGAATCCAATTACTGCTTGCAGATTGAGTTGAAAGGGCGTCTATGGAAAACAACGCACCATCTCCACAGTTCTCCGTGTTTTTTAATCACCGTGCCGGAGACCCATACAGCCCAACAGCATGCTAGGATCACGACGGGCCCAAGGCACCATGGGAGGCTCTTTGGCTCAGATTAGCACATAAAACTCTAATTTGTTCCATTGGGTTTTGTAGTTCATCGGGCCTCTTGTCTGTCAAGTGGGCTTAGCGTTTATTTGATGCCGTGTGAATGTAAATAATAGCACAGCATCACGTTCTGCCACTCGAGACCCGTAGCAGCTCGCGTCCCAAAAACAAGACATTTTGTGCAGATACGGCTTTGGAACGGAGTACCAACAAACCAGGTGTTTGCATGAAAGAAAGAAGGAGCTTGAGGCGAACGCCATCCAGTTTTGATTCTTGTGCTAAAATTAGACCAAAGTCAAAAACACTGGCCAAGCAACTCTTCACGCATTGTGATTTGACACACCAAAAGAACAAATCACAGCCTTCATTGTCCCACCACAGCACCCAGACGATTTGTTCCCCTTCCGAACTTACAGAGAGCCGTAATTATGAGTCTCAGAGATGCTGCGTTCTCTCTCGGTGTGGGACACGAGCAGAAGGACGAGCACTGGCTCTTACAGTCTTGATACAAGCATCTCTTCATTTACTAAATGCCTGTCTGTCTCTTTGCCAACAGAGAGATGAATAACGAGACGAGTGACGAGTTTAGAGCTGCACTTCCTTGCACACAAACTCTAGATGTAGTTTGGAGGAAGAGACCACACCAACAACCACAACCAACCTACGGCACTTCCTCTGAACTCGTGCTCTTCTCAGCGCCTCTGGTCTAAACAGAGAGTGTTTCAGCACTGAGAGGCTTGAATTAAACCAGCAACTGGCAGGACTGGCACTGACGGCCAGCACCTAGGGTGCACACATTATGCCAAAAGGTACCCAGATGGTACGGTGTTTCCGGTGGATTGGTGAAGTGTGCATCCATGCTTGGGTTTTGCATGCTAATATGAGAAAAAATGTGCAACAAGAGGGAAAAAATGACAAAATTAAGGCAATGCATGCAGCAAAATGCAAACGCTTGCATGCAAACTCAAGTTAATTTTGAGTGCCACTCTGTGAAACTACATGGTAAACATGCTTTCAACTTCCTTTTCCTCCCTAAAAGGTGCGGCCTTTAGAAATTGTGTAAAAATAAAAGCTCCTTTGTCAAGTTTGGTTTCAAAACAAGCAGCATTCCCGAGCTAAATCTGCCTGGGGAGCTTCTTCCCGCTCACAAAACTCACCAATCGCTCGACTCCTATTGGAATTATTAGATTTCCTTGTGAACTTTTGCTGAGCAATGGTAAATGTGATCACAGTTGAAGCGTTGGCTCGTTTGCACAAACCCTGGTGGTGTTGAAAAGTGTCCCAAGCACAACAAAGCTGCTTCCTCATCAGTATGTGAATCGCAGTCAAACACCCATCTTTAATACATCAATACAGCCTCAAATAAGTCATTTCGCCACGCGTTGACTCATATTAGCACCAGAATGCACTCAAGCACTAGATAAGTGACGCTGCATTGCTCAAGATGCAGAGAAAGCCCCATAGCTTCTGAAATGACCACGTCTCAACCCCTAATTGCCTCTCACAGGAAGAGCCGATTGCTGCTCTAATCTTTGCACTCGCATACGAGCATGATGCCATTGTGCACGTTAATGATGCAAGTTTTCTGCTCTCTAACCACAGAGCTGAGCCTGTTCGAAGCACACAGACTCTTTCAATAGCACATTAACATGTGGGCAACCAGGAGGGGGAGAAACCTGGGAACAAAGCCTCTTTAGTTGTCTCAAGCCGGGCTGTGAGCGTTATGTAATTTGACTGGCAAGGCTGGAGTAGCGCAGACTAATCTCACCGAGGGACGGAGCCGCTCTGGGAAGAGGACGAGAGAAACGTGCTTGTAATGAGCGGAGGGCCTCCTTTCATCTGCAGATAATGCTGGAAATGTGATCAGATGTGTGGTGGGGGTTCAAGGGGAACTGGAGGTAGAGCGGGTTAAAGCAAGCGCCTCTGATAACCATCAGCACGGCAGTGGATTTACAGTGGTTAAAAATAAAATCTGATTCTGATTTACTGCTCTGGGTGCCTGGAAACCATGTGACTGGCATCACATGAGGAGGAGTGGAAAGGGGTTTGGGCGGGGGCGCACACACACACACACACACAGCCATAGAGAGCTTTGTGATCAGTCTTCTTGGTTTCTACTGACGGTAAGCAGATATGGTCTGATTTCAACACCAGAGGATCTCTGAGCTCCACAGGGACAGAGAAAATGGAGGAAATGATCAGTTTTGGAGCGGAGAAACGGATCTTGACTGCTGTTTACATCTGCAGCGCTACGCCAGTCTGGATGCCAAGCGCTAACAGCATTCACATCTGTAGCAGTGGGATGCCACGCTCTAAACTTCAAAGGAATAGTTCGCCAAAAAAAACACTAATGTGTTCCAAAATCTGCCTGTCTTTGGTGGAGAATATTTGAGCAACATGAAACCATCTGATAGACGCACGAGTTGATGCGTTTCCCATCCACATTAACATCGGGGTGCAGCCATCTTGAAAGCTGTGATGGAGGTGATCAGTAAATAATGGGGTGTAATCAAAATAACCATCCAAGTATATTTTGAGACGCACCTTTATTTTGGCACTCATGTCTGCCATACCTGTGTCTTTTCCTTCACATTTCCATCAAAGCGTGCGATTCTCTTTAAAAGAGCTGGATGAGAGCGATATAACAGCCGTCAATCACCAACAACGGCCACAAAACTAAACGACAACATGCTCTCTCCTGTCTGACTCGCTCTTCTGGACTGTTGTCATCGCTCGTCTCATTGAAAGCCATTGACACTTTTAATCTTACGAGCGCAAACAAAGCCGAAAGCGTGGGAAAGTTTAACAATTACAAAACGCTGCCATATGCAGGGCCACCAAC
The DNA here is from genome assembly GCA_037043235.1 of Rhodeus uyekii. Classification (NCBI taxonomy): domain Eukaryota; kingdom Metazoa; phylum Chordata; class Actinopteri; order Cypriniformes; family Acheilognathidae; genus Rhodeus; species Rhodeus uyekii. The sequence continues at coordinate 1,540,026 of JAWRVZ010000109.1, forward strand.
TCTCACTCAACACTTTTGACGCCACACGTCCATTTCTCAAAGATACATTGCACACATTACTTCACACAGAAAACATTAAATAATTAAATTAAACATTTAAATCATCAAGGCAGGCAGGTCAAGAGCACATGAACAGATCATCTCTTCCTCCTTTCTGCCATTTCAGCACCAAATAAACATGAACGAACATCACAAATGTTGAAAGACGCAACTTATCCATCTCTAATGTAATCAGCCGTCACATTCACCTCAGAAAAGCCATTCAAAGACCATAAACTCCCCAAAAATATATATATGTGCACATTAAGTTAATATAATTCCCAGACAAACACTCATTGTAACAGTTTATGATTTCTACTGATGACCTACGAAACTGAAAAACTGAAGATCTGTTTTCTAGGCTTGAAATTCATTCAAAATCTTCTTTTTGCTTGTATTTATTAGTTAAAATGGGTATAACTCAATATTTTAACTCCTTGCATAAGAGGAATAATCGATCAACACACACCGATTAATCGGTGAAGTAACGGGCGATTGCTAGATTGATGGAAAGCATTGTTTGTTGCAGCTCTACTCAAACACGGCAGAGGTTTGCTAGCTTTCACGCGTCTCTACAGGCCGCCGCTGCTTCACTGATGAAGCTCGGTCACATGAGCGGCGTGCCGGAGAGAGAAGCACTGACCCATTTTCACAACCTCTACACACACATTTACAGAGAGGAGGCAAATCCACACAAAAACAAAAACCCTTAACAAAAGCGGAGGCAGGCAGAGCCCAGACACGCAATAATCCCCGCTCTTAACACACACATTCCAGCGCTGAGCTGCTAGTGCTAGCAAATAAAAGACGCATGTTCAAACACATACACCATTAACTACAGAGCAAACCTTTTTAAAGTTCCTAGTCGCTATTCCCAAACTAGCTATGAGATCCCAATGCAGCCACGGACATTTACACAATCACTCGCCGCAACGTAAAGAAAGATGGGATTTACCGATTCCATGGCCGTCGTCAGATGGGAAAGATTAAAATCCAACTAAAAACGCTGAAGATGTGGCTGTGAAGTCCAAGGAATCCTGCGAAAGCAAAAAGAAAGACAGATTAACCTCCTGAACACCGATTTCACTTTTCTAGCAACAAAAGGAGTATATTTTTCAAATGAAGACTCATTGTGTGGTCTTTCTAGTCGACTAGTTTGTTGACATTAGCTCACTGAGGAAAACACTAAACCTTAGTGAGCGTTCCAAATGTATGATAACATTCATACTCGACGTCTGCCACAAAGCACTGGATTATGAATGAGCAAGGAGACATTATGAATTAATAAACTAGTGTTTTCTGAGTCAGTGTCGCTGCAAAGATCAAGTTGTTGTAACATCTCCAATGTATAGCGGAATATGTATATAATGCATATTTCTCTCTATAGCCTTTAGAGAGAAATGCATCTTTCGTAAGCAGAGAGTATTATTTTCGTTAGGCATTTTAAGGTTTCTATAGATGTTTGTATAGGCAATAGCGTCACACACCCGCTCCCGTTAAACAGTGCTTATACTGTGCATGATTTAAGCAATTCCTGCGGGTTTTGTGGTTTCACCTTCTGAGTCGCGAGAACAAACACGACTTAAACGGTCAAATACACACCACTGGTCAAGACGCTCATCTTGGCACGTATTGGGTTTGGATTTCCAGTCCAACAGCGCAATGAGCACACAGAAACGGCATCATCGGTCTCTGACGGACAGCATGACTGTAATGGTTCAGTCGACGGCCCTGTTTTACTGTATTCCTTCATTGCAGAACATGAAAGGCCAGATGTGGCCGAGCACAGGTTTCACCCACCCCGCTCAGCATTCACAGGGAATTAGTTTATCATGATTTCGGGAGACAGTGGGTCTGCTGGGACACGATGGACACATTCCTGCGCTGCGGTCCAGCAATCCCAAAAGCTCTGTTAGCAACGCTTACATGATAACAGCTGCAACAGGAGTAGCAGTCCAGACTCGAAGGCAATGCCTACTGTGCTGCTATCAGTCAACCATATCCCATAAACCACCGCAACGCTCAACAAGAGGTGATGAAATCTAACGCTCAGGCAAAATAAAAGCCTCTTCTGAGAATTTCACAGTGATGCACCAAATATAGTTGACCTTATTGCTCCGTGGCATTTCCTTTACCAGTATTTTCCCTTTTGGTCTGATAGAACCCAACCTGGATGATACGTTAGCATCACGTTGGTTCCCTCAACAAAAACTCAACAGGACTTTGATTAATATTGAAAATAAGTTATGGAATAACAATAGACTTGAGATGCAGAATGATGGTTCACTCCGATAGCTGAAGAACGGGAGAAAACTGCAATAAAAGAGCAATCGCTGATTGGTAAAGACCATTATTGCGTCACTGAAGCTGCTGTTAGAAACTTGAGGATTGTACATGAGCATCGGCTCGTCTATTATGAAAAACAAGCACAAGAAACAATATTTAATGTGTAGGAGTGTAACTATATTCAAACCAAACCGAAAAAACGCAATACTTTTGATGATAAAAGTTGCATCTTTCAAATTCTATTCAACTCAAATCACCAAATTCAAACAATAAATGCCACTTTAATTTAAATCGGTCACGTAGGATTTACTAATACACAAGATATGAAAATTGACCAATACCGACAACTTTATATTTGAAAGCAGATAAATCTAAGCTCAAACTGATATAGATTGAGAGCCTGATTACAAAAGCCAAACACATCGGCATAAATCACACATATAGTCGATTAGTGTGAACCAGTGTAAGACTTAAAAGCATTAAAATTCATTTTACACTGATACAGACAGCTTTCTTTATAATAAAACAAATGGTAACACTTTACATGCGTGTTATTTCTATGCATTAGGTAATAAGAACCAACAACGAGTGATTAAACAAGGATTTATTCATCTTAATGCAACATAAAGACACAAAATTTATATCAGTTAACATTAATGCACTAACATGAACACACACTTTATGAACTAACATTAATAAAGGTTATTGCTCTCTGTTCATGTTAATGCATTAACAAATAAGACCTTATTGTAAAGGGTTAGCAAAACTATTGCTTAAAAATTAGATATATTCGCACAAAACCAGAGGAACTTGGACAAAGTTAGTCAGAAAGTGTAAGTCGTCCCATAAATACACACTGAAACCGCAACTAAACCCAGAGAATTCACAACATTTCATCACAATACTGTTTAATGATGTTATATTACATCCCTAATCATAGTTATGAATGTTGTGCGTTGCGGGTTATTAACTGAACCATAAGCATCGTACACGAGTGGATTTACAAGACTACGCGAGACTTACACTACATAAACTTAATATCACGACTTATATCTGCACATTCAACATCAATCAGCTTTAATATCTCTGCCAAACTTTCTCTCTGTGGCCGATAACGAGAAGATTAAAAATCAGCCTTTATCGGCCGATATATCATGCATTTCCAGCATTTTCCTCAGGAAAAAGACACAGCTTGTTAGAAATGAACTCTTTCACTAAATACATGCACTATATTAGCATATATATTCATTATATTGTACACAACCGGTTTGTCATTAGGGAGTTTAAAATATCTGTCACGAAAATGACAGTCACTGTGAAACTGATTATATTATTTCAACAACAAATTGGAGTAAAAACAATTCGATTTAGAAGTTAATGCAAGAACTGCCTTACGTTTGCATACAATTAGTTATTCGAGTGTTGATTACTACATCTAAAAATAAATAGCAACTGAATTCATGCTAATGGTTGAGGCTGTGAGTGTAACCTTTAATATTATAGCAAAGTGCAAGTAAGGGCTTTCTATACATTTTACACCATTAACAGACAATTTTTTTTACCCTTAATTATAATTGCATTCACAGACAGAAAATTAGTTTAGTAAACCACAGATAATAATTAGCATATGGCCACTGAGTGAACATATGAGTTTTCCTGTTTGCTGTGATGAGGTGTAATGTCAGCAAACACTTTTTTTTAAGACAAGTAAATGATCTCGGGGGGGGGGGGGGGGGGGGGGGGAATCACTGATGTCACATTGTAGAACGAAACAGATGTCTTGCGCTTGTTAACCACGGACCTTATAAACAAAACACCCAGGCTAAAGTAGCAAGTTAGATCACAGAGAAACAGAGGCATCATTCATGTTTCCAGCACAAACATCTTATGCACTATGAGGACAGGAGAGAGCACATTAAGGATGGGATGTGTGGGAGGATCAGGAATCTCCCAGCAGGAATGTGCCGGATTGGGTTAATCCTGAATGGAGAGAATTCCCTCTTAATGGGGTTTCAAAACCAGACTCACCAACACAATCCTCTGAATAGAGAACAAGAGAAGCTCGGGCCGCTGCAACACACATCCACACAACACCACACGCCATTACTGAAAACAACAGAAATAAATGGGTCACTCAAGCGGTTTGTCAAAACCAGTTTGAGAACAATTGGAACTGAAGTAGTAGTTCCTTATTACCAGACCAGTTTACAACACTCATTATGCCATGATGGTGAGGCTCTGTGTGTGTGTGTCTATTCTTCTGTGTGTGTGTGTGTGTCTCTCCCTCTCTCTCTCTCTCTCTCTCTCGCTCTCTCTCTCCCCTAAAAGGAAACTAAGGGCGGCTCTTAAAGCCCTTTTAAATCACCAGTCAAACGGGCTGTTTATTTGTGCTGACAAAAGAGGACGACTTCACAACTGTTTCACTAGGGAAAGAAGTGTTACCGCAGAGGCCCGACATGCCACGCTCGCCACATCCTGACCGTCAGCTTATGAACGCCACCAAAAACAAAAAACAGGTGAAACGAGCACACTTAAAATCAACTGGTCCAACCAACCACAGCCAACAAGACAGAACAGGGTCCAACTTAACAGCAGTGGGAAATTAAAAACGAGCCCCATACTTTAATGGCCAATCGAGTGATTCATATGTGAATGTTATTCCAAAGATGTTCAATCAATCATCAGAAATATGTTTTTTGGGGGGTGAAGGAGAAGTTGTGTGACTATTTCAGTACTGTGATGTATTTGAGAGGGGAAAAGCACTGGGGGATTTGTGTTTTGGCAGCATCACAGCATCCGCAGCTGGCAGGAGAGAGAGGTTTAGAGGATCTTTCAGCGGTCTGCATCCGCACAGCATCCGTGTGACGCAATCAAATAAAGTACCTGATGCTCTGAAAACTGACACACTCTGACTCCAGGTTACAAAGACAAATGTTTTCAGTGGATTAACCTGCATTGATTGTTCACCGCAAGACTAGTAGTGTGCGCTAACCAAGCTAACCTTCTGCAATGCTTTCCTCTCGTTCAGTCACTTCACACACCAATCCATTTTCGACGGGTAAAATCCAGCTCACACTAATACATTTTTTTTATTGATATGGTCTGTAAAACTAACAGATTGGCCTTCAGATTTTTAAGCAGCGTTTAATATTTAACATTTAGGTTTTATTTTCCTTGAAGGCCACTTACAATGTTGACAAAACTTTCACAAAGTTTGGCTTTTTTCAAAGGCTCCGGCACACAGAATTACACTGAATGCTTAACGAGCAAAAGACCAGAAACACTTTGCTCCATTTATTCTGGCTTTCCTGTGTGTCTAACAGTAGAGAGCGGCGCTTGCAACATCAAGGTCAAGGGTTTGATTCTCAGGGAAAGCAAGAACTGATTAGAGTGTCAATGTTTCTTGAATGCGATGATAAAAGCAGCTGATAAATGCATGAAATTAGTTTGCTTCCTTCAATCCTTCAATAACAGCTTCTTTGCAAAGCCTAACTGCCCCTGTAAGATGATAAACGCAGTGAAATATGGCTCACACTTTGGTTAGAGTAAAAGGTCCTCGTTTGCTTGGATCCGCAGGATGATGGCGGTTGACGCACAACAAGGAAGCAGCACAAGACCGCAGAGTTACTGCCGGTTTCGCTGTGTCACTTCAGTGTTTTTGGGCACAGTTTGGAGTTGCAGGAAGTTTCCTAGTGTATTGTTGCTTTATTTCAACGCCGAGGCAAATCTGACGCAAGACGAAAGAGTTTAGCATTCAAACAGTCTCTGAACAGTGAAAATCTACTGCATTACAAATAAAATCGCAGAAAACACGTGTACGAACGATATTCCTTAGTGCGTGGCAAAACACCCAACAGTTCCCTCTAAAAACAACCTCAATCCTGCTCCAGAGGGACTAATAGCTTCATTTCCCAACTGTTTACTCTAGATTATTGCAAAATGATAACATTGAATGCATTAAAGTAAAACAATGAGATGAGACGTAATGAGGGATATTAAACTCAACTAAAGTCAAGTTTGTTTGCATAGTGCTTCTCACAACACACAATAAACCGATTGTTTACGTTACTATTTAGGCCAGAGATGAGCGTGTCAAAGCGCATATGGAAGTAATATAGAGCTATAGGATAATGCATGCAGTTAGTGAAGGTCATTTATTCAGCTAGCAGACAAACATGACCCAGGCATGCGAGATTAACCCACAGGAGAGGGAAACCACGGTTAAATCTGAGGTGGTCGACGCCACTGGTGGATCTGATGGCTGCCAGAAGACCTCAAAGCTCACATCTGACCAGATAAACACATGAAAACCTGCCTGCCAACAGCAATCAAACCCTCCATCTCCAAACCATTCCCACATGCCACGGGGTGAGAGAACGCATCTTCAGCGCTCAAAGCCACAGCGCATGTTTGATGTGCCTTAGAGACCAAATATCCTCTCACAAAAGGAGGAAAATCACATTTAAAGCACTTCAAACGCAAGCGTCGCATGCAAAGAACCAAAAGTATCTGTAAAACCGACTATAGGTTTTCTTTCAACACTTAAGCATTTGGCTTAATCGGATAAACGGCGCCACCTTATTGCACTCAAGACCACCAGTAAAGCATTAATGAATAACTTTCCTCCCTTACATACCATAACATTAATGCACAAATGAGAATGCTAGCCATGTTTACACGATTCAAATGTTTTATTTGCACTCTTTCAGGCTATTTATTAATGTGCACGTGTTTTGTTTTGCATGCAAGGATGGAAAGAAACTGCAGAAATCACATCTGCATGAGTGGATGAGGATGTTTTAGTCCAGGTTGTTGTGTCTTTTGTGAGCACGCAGACCTACACGGGCATTGTGGGATTAAGGAGACGAGTGCTTTAATGCAAGCCTGAGGGCACAGCCATCCTTTATCCCACCTCTCTTCTGTTTGCGGCCGTTCTCTCTGTGCCGTTCCCCAGGGCATCGGATTACAGGAAGCGCCATTATTTCCACAATTCAGTCAGCTCCATTTATGTGGGAAATCAGGCCGTGGGAGCTCCCTCACCCCCGCCCTATGCCACAAAGTGCCTCTCTTGTCAGATAACACCGCCTCTCTTATCTCACTACATGTCTGACGGCGGCCATGATGGCCTGTCTGAATACTGAAGACAAAGCAGGACGTACAGCGTCGCTGGGGACAGGAGGACCGGAGCGCACACACACCAGCAGGCTCTGCACACACAGCTGTTTCAGGGAAACCGGGAGCTGAATATATAATGTCTGGAGTCCAACTGACCTCAATCCAACTTTGACATCTCTGAAAAATATGCTAATTGTATTTATTAGAAGAATTCATAAACATGCACATACTGTATTGTGGAGGTTTCAAAACGCCTGTATGCGCTTTTACCCGATCGGTGATTTCTGGGGCATTTTGACCCTGCGAATAAACTGCTTAATTACACAAGTCTTCAAATGACTTGAAAGTTGTCTTTTATTTGTCTGAAAGTCACAAAAAAGCAAAATGCATTGAGTGTTTTATTCTAACTAATCTAGGACTGTAACAATTATTTTGATTAATCAGAATAGATAAGAACAAAAAGTCCTTTAAAAGGACTTAAATGCATGTATTATAAATGATAACTGGATCCAATAAAAGCATCAAAAGCCAGATATCATATGGTTGCGTTGAACAACGCTATTAAAACACAATGTAATAATATAAACAATCACGTTATGTACATTATGTATAATAAATGTTTACAGAGGATTCAACAGCCTTGTGATTGCTGTTGTTACACTTTATAGCAGATCAATCCTTCTTTAATATCAGTAAAACTACATTAAATTCAAAAGTTCACTCAGTATTTAATATTTCTCCACTTTGCGTCAAAACATGCAAAACTCAGAGAGAGGGTTTAAACTATTTGGAAATCACGATAAGCCCGTTTAGAAACTTTGATGTTTTCGCATGGATTGCCAGAGATGAAGTTTATCTGAGTAAATAACAGCACATATATGCATTCATCGTATGCAAAGACAGAACAATGAAACGCAAGCGCTGTAAAGGTTTTGCGAGACCGCTTTTCACCTCAACAAGAAATATGGTTGCGTTTTAATATCGTAAGATCTCGCATGAGGCTTCTCTGGTGTCCCGGTGTTTGAAAGCAGACATCAAAATGACGAAAGAGCAGTTTATTGTAATAACTTAACAGGTCAAATTAAATTCAGCCATCCTATCTGTCCGGCGCACCGTAGAGGAACCTGACACTCGCTCTTGAGCGGCGAGAGGAAGAGCCAGAGTCTGTGAAAAGCCAAAAGCTGATCTCTTCTGCTGCTCAATGACATCTACATTATTGATCAGACGTCCCACCACAACACTCACTGCACTTCTACTGCGCCGCTGTCGTGGCTGTATGAATCCGCTTGGAAAGGCATTAATGCAAGTGAACGCAGGGCACGAGAGATTCAGGGCAGTCAGTCATCGGGTTGGTAGAGCTAGCTTATGCATTTCAAGTCTTAAGATTTTAAATGGTTTAAGCACAATATATTAATCACCATCTCATCATATCGCCCAGCCCGAGATTAGTCGCCTTGCTGGCTGTTATGAATACATTTGCCTTGATAAATCCGCCAAGTAACAAAAGACAAAACAATGGACTTTTTTTTCTTAACATGCAGCAGCATCTTTGATTTTTAACGCCAATGAAAGTGAGGCTGTGAGGAACAGACATCTCTTCATCTCTTCAGTGGTTTGTACTGCAATTTAATCTGTTTTTGGCTTGTTCTGCTGATGAAACTGCAAAAATACCTTTGAAATGAAATGTCTGCAGACAACTTTATTATGCATTTTAGGAGCTTAATACAGCTTTTTACAGACGATGCCATTGAAAACACAGCAAGTCTATCCCTCACTGCTCTGAATAGGGTTTTATGCTCTAAAATGTTCAAACAACCTTTATTCTGTGGAGTGAAAAACAGAAGCACTTGACCAATAGGAACACTAGAATAAACCTGAACATTGAGGCCAGGAAACAGAATGTAAATATACTGAACCTGTGAATTTGAGCATGCAGTGCAAACATTAGTCAAACAGAAGAGGCAGTCACAGTATGCCGGGCAGGAAATGTTCACCTTTCATCCATTGACCTCAAATATGCAAGTAGCAGCAACTTCACTTGGGTGTTCGCTCACGGTAACCTAGATAAACGTGCGCTATCGTAAAACACATATACAGTAATGCCTTGAGATACGAGCATAATCCGTTCCAGGACAGAAACATTTTCTGCCGTCTCCGTGAACTGCAGCGCGTCTGAAAACATTTGCCTCACAGACATAAGAGATATATCTATAGAAAGCTTGCTATAACAAACCAACTGAAATGGAAAACGATAGTCTCTGCTCATGCAATCTGCAATTCTCTTTAGAGACGCCACATCGTTAACTTCACCTTCGCAGCGACACCGACTCAGAAAACACTAGTCTATTAATGAACAATTAAAATGGTGTCCTTGCCATTTCCCACCCAGACACATTCATAATCATTGCTTTTGTCAGTGCTTTACGGAGAATAGGCTCCTGCGCATTTAATTCAATTAGACTAAAAAATCTTTAGGCAGCACTAAATATAACAGACCTTTCTTAAAGAAAATATTGAAATTGGTAGACAGAAATGTTGTATCATTTAACTCTAACCTGCCAGAGAAATAAACATGAACAGCTGCAAACAAACCGTGATAAGAGGGATATGGTTTTTGATTTGGTCAAGCTTGGGGGGGGGGGGATCCGTCCATCTGCCATACACACAGCTCAGCTTCATCCTACAAGGATGCAAACGTGCCAATCCACGAGAAGAGAGAAATTGCAAGGAATCAGTTGTAATGATGCATGAAGAGCGCATGGATAAAATATGAAATGCGTGATGTGACAAAACTGCAGCGAATTGAGAATCTGCACCATTCCTGACACAGTTTCTCCAGCTCACGCATGCTTTGGTCCAGAGAAACGGTTGCCTTGACAACAGGCGTGTGTTTGAGCAGAGGGGAAAAAACCTCCTCCTACATTCCTAGAAATTTAAAGCAAACAAGCACAATCTTATGACTTCTCAACGCTTTCTGTAGTACAAAAACGCATTCTATAAAAAGACATTATGTAACGCTTATTTAATAGTCACGCGTTTGTGAAAAGCAAGCGCTTACATCCAACACATCCCACTTATCCGCGCAACGATCCTGGTTCAGGCGCTGATTAACGGTCACCATGGAAACTGTACACAATGGATGTACACAGCAACTCAAGGTCTGAACGGCAGACTGATCTGCAGGATTATTACTATTGCAGAGAGAAGTGCAATCAATCTGCAGTCACGGTGCGCATCCCATAACACGCTATAAAGTAGGCAATGGCACGGGGAATACATTTTATTCAGGGATGCACTATGAAAGTTGTCCGATACTGAAAAGTCTGCCGATAATCAATATATTAGCAGATAAATCTAAATAGAAATAGTAATTTTTGAGAGCCTGATTACAAAAACAAAAGTCTGGCCATTATAATCCACATCCCAAACACACATTTGATGCTTTCATTATAGTTTTATGCAGCTGATATGACAATTGAAGCAATTCAAACAATCATGATGAACGTCTGAAGAGCCTCAGCTGAAATAAATAATCCCATTATTTATCAGCTTTAAGATATCGGTACATTTTCCAATCAGCCGATATATCGTGCATCACGAATTATATGCATTCAAAACACTGTGGTCATGCAAGGGAACCAGCAGCTACTTTCCAATCAAATCCAGCTATTATAACTTTAACCAGGCACAAAGTACTCTAATTGAGTAATGCTTTAAACCTGGATACCATCACTTTACATTTATGCTTTTATCATTGCATTCAAGAAACACATTGATATTCTAATCAGTTCTTGCTTTCCCTGGGAATCGAACCCTGACCTTGATGTTGCAAGTGCTACTCTCTCCTGTTAGACACACAGAAGCTACTGCATTGAGGCAATGGTTGATTTGCATTTCAGCCTTTACATTTACAAATCTCAATACACTTATTTAAGCAAAAATTATAAAGCCATTACGTGTTAAGAGTTTCTCACCTCGTAGATTAAAATAAGGGCCAAACCGTCCTTGTGCTCAATACGAGTTAAACAACGCTGGCTCTGCTCGACTCAATTCATGCATGTTACATAAGCAACAGATGCAAGGAACAATAAGTGAAACGGCTACAGAAATCCACTTCCAAAATATGCAAAGGAGATGTGAAGGCGAGCACAGCAGAGAGTGGGCTGGGGTTTATGAAATTCCCCAGACTCTGAAGCTCCTGTCTAATACACTTAAGATTCAGGGACGAATGGGACTGCAGAGGCAATGAGTGCTGCAACAACACGGGCTCAGCATGCAGACCGACCAACCACAGACAAAACCCAATCGACAGCGAACTACTCCACGTTTAACCTTGCTCACATTCACAACGTCTTCAGACACTCCTCTCACGTCAGGCCTCCTCCATCCACTGGGCTCTCGGTAACTGGGTCAGAGAGGGGTTTCTGGTCCCATTGCAGATAGTGACGCAGAGCTCGGGTCAGGGCCTCAAGGTAATGGGAGTTGATGAGCGGTGCAAACCAGAGGTGTCAGGAGCGTGTGCGGCCCGTCTTCTGCAAGGCCCTTGTGTCACATCCAATCCCCCCCATCAGCCATGCACTGCACCCCCCACCACCCAACTGCACCTTTCCCATTTTCTCTTCATCGGAAACCTGTCTCCTCTGGAGAAGTGGATATGCATGAATTAAGGCTGGGCAGAATTACGCTCGAGTTAAAAGCGTGAGGAAAGAGGAAAATGTGTCTGGCAGTGGAAAGGAGGGTGTGTGTGTGTGTGTGTGTGTGTGTGTGTGTGTGTGTGTGTGTGTGTGTGTAGTAAAGTCTCCCTGATGGGAGCGACTGCTTCTCCCGTCAGCTGAACGCTGATGTTGGCTCTGGACTAACTGATCCTGCTATTGCAAAGACTTGCATCAACACTAAGGTTTGACCTTTGGCGAAACAAAATAAAAGGCATGTTAGGATTTTATTGCACCAGTGGAGATCAACTACGGGAAAAATACTAAAGATCAACATTTTTACTTTTCCTAATTGTTTGATGCAGCATAAAACATTTAATATATACATTTTCTTTTTTGAAAACCATGGCTTAAAACGTAAGGTAGGCAATTTCTTTTGTTTTTAAAAACACTGGTTGATACTTTCTTCATATCTTGCCATTATCCAGTAATTCATAAATCATCCCGTCTGTCAGCATATGCATTTCCATCACAACCACAGTCACGATGACTAAAACAACGAGCCATAATTACAAGACGCAACCGGTGACGTTCCCGTCTGCACACTCGCATTTACTCGTTTCACTGGCAGCAGCATCAACACTAAAATGAATCTTCATCAGTCAAACGACGCAAGTTAATGCTCTGTAAATGTGCATTATTACTGTAATGTGTGCTGTGAGACTCGATGTAATTTAACGCGTCGCAGACTCGTGTGTTTTGAAGGACGTGTGGCTTTAGAGACGCTCTGAAGGAAAGGAGGGATCTCACGCTTTCAAAGTCAACTTGCTATTGCTAGCCTCTCTGAAACTGCTTACTCTGCCTTTAAATGGTCAAAACGGCTCACATGAGCAACAGAAGTAGGTTTAGGAGATTTAAGAAAACACTTTTGTTGAGTTTTGTTTGCCTGCAATTGTTGTGTTACAGGTGGTTGCTATGAATATCCTTAAAGAGAGTTGAATGTTTTTAGGATTGCTGACGTCCAACAGTTAAAAGTCTCTAAAATCCTCTGGTTCCAAGACATTATTTAGGTTCCTTTATTTAAACCTTTTGTAATACTAGTTTCTAATTAGCCGCGTTTACATGAAGCTAAACAAGCCATTACATAACCCGTATTGGTGGTTCAATCTACATCTGAAGGTAATTCTGCGTAGACAGTGCGAGTATGGGGAAGGATCCCTGTTCTACGTGTTTGAGTGGGATGAGAACACAAACAGACTTCATAATCGAAGACAAAAACGGGAGGTCAAAAGGTCATCATAAGTAAATCATTACGACAAGTATTTCAGGGCTGCAAGTAATCGATAAAATCGATTAGGAAAGACATTATGGATGTGTGGCATCTGCTGGCCGATCACAGAAAGCTTCCGCTGGCCGTGTCGAATTGCAGAACTGAATAACGCATTTCTACGCACAAATGCATGTAAAAACAGTGGAGGAAACGAAAGGAAAGGCTCGCGATACATTTGCTTTAAGCTTCATGCTAACGCATTAGCGTAATGTTTAACACGGCATGTTAATGCATGACGTTTCTTCAGCACAAAACATTCATTATACAAATTCACAAGTTTTCCTATTTAGCAAGAAGGCTCGTCTTGACAGTCTGAGCAAACGCAACCCTAACCACTAATAAAAGTGTTGTGCATTGCATGTGACGGTATAATATTTTCAGAAATGCAATAACCTGAAACATTTAAATCCTATTCAGCTGCATAACTGGTTTGTTTGTGCTTTCCTGTGTCTAACAGTAGAGAGTGGTGCTTGCAACATCAAGGTCATGGGTTTGATTCCCAGGGAAAGCAAGAACTGATTAAAATGTCAATGTGTTTCTTGAATGCAATGATAAAAGCATCTGATAAATGCATGAATGTGAATGTAACTGCATTCGGCGGTGTTGTGCATTTTAAGCAACGGGAAAATCATTTTTTTTTTAAATCTGATATATCGTATCACTGCACATCTAATTCTGAAAGAGTAAAAATGTCCTCGACAGAAAAACCCAAATGAAATATAAAGTAGTACACTTCTCAGAGCGGCCGTCGCACCGGCTGACAATTCCAGCATGCAGAGGAAAGGGTAATTTCTCCTGAATTCATGCATATGTAATCATCAATATGACCCTGGGGCTCGTCAACTCATGCAGCACTAAAATTCAAATGAGAACAGGCTCAAATCTACCCAGAGCTTTAGAGAAAGAACATGGTGGCATGAGAGAATGTTACTGGAATTTTCTTCAACATACACCAGATTAAACTGGACAAGTCGGCCAAGACCACCGAATATTATCTGCAAAATAGGAAAGAGGCCGAACTACAGTCACTTCAGACTTTATGTCGGATCTAGAAGAAATAAATCTGGCAATTTTCAAGGTGTATGACAGAAGATGAAGTGAACTTCAAAACCCACATCCTCACTAAGAAACGATCTGGATGATATGATGTAGAAGCTCGTTAGTCAGATTTACACCTGAAGGGATCATTCGCTCCATGTTTTACGACAATTTTCAACGTGACCGTCAGTCCAATCAGAACTCATGCGACTTTCACGTCACTCTAGATCGACATCAGTCGCCATTCTGGGGGGGGGTCACTACAAAGATTTTAGTTCACAAAACAAAAGCAAAAGGTAGTCAGAAGGGCAGCGATGCGTTACAAACATTACGGCGACGGCTTTATACACGCACACAAATAACGAGGACTCGTGTCAAACAGTTAAAAACTCTACTCTCTTTACTCAAATCCTCCTGTTTTGTCATATTTCCTGTGCATAAATTCGCTGGCCTCAGCGGCAGATCACACTATAAATAAACGTGTAATCGCTTGCATTAATGTTCTACACGTTTGCTTCTGTATGACTGCATGCCGTGAGATTTATATCCTTCTTTTGCACGATATAAACACAATCACAGCTCCTATACTTCGCAGCTTGCAACATCAAGTTCATGGGTTCGATTCCCAGCGAAAGCAAGAACTGATTAGCATGTCAATGTGTTTCTTGAATGCAATGCAAGTTACTTTGAATAAATGCTTTTTACTTTTTGCTGAATGAATTACTAGCAAAACACATTGTAAAGGTTTAATATATTACATAATTAGTATGTTTAACAGCATGGTACAAAAAATTGCATTGAGAATTATGAATTTCAATGGTATTGGCATTAACTGCTGTGAACTCTGTGAAACTACATTAAAGTCCTCATGACCGAGCTGAACCCCGCCGGGCCGAACACCAGCCGCTCTGAAACCACTCTACCCAACAAACACACTCCCCTACGCACACCTGAATCATTCATTACGTGAAATATTCATCGTGAAATGGTTGCTGCTTTAAATAGCTCTCGATTTTAGTCGAGCAGCTCAAGCTGTCAGGTAAAAGTGCAAGACATTAAGAGAGGTGGACAGCTCCCAAATAATAATTATTCCGTGTTTAACCATGCAAAGTGGGTTAAGTCCTGTGGCGCACCATACAAATTGCAATTTAGTAAATGTCAGGACATAAATAACTGATTTTTACATTAAAGGAACTCATACTTGCAACATGCCATTAAAGCAGTTGGTGAACTAAAATGATGAAAACAATCTCTGCTTCACACACACACACAGAGAGAGAGAGAAGACAAGTGTGCTTCTATTAAAAGCTACAGAGCGATGTGGGAGTTTGGCACTGGAAGAACACGTGGATTCTATTATGGGCTGCGCATTCGGCAGTGGAAGCAGTACACAAGCTCGCTATAGGGCTTGCTGACAAAAACCTGCTTCTCCCGGCAGCGACGGCACTTCAAACGCTTCTGCAATCAGCACACGCATACAAACGGGGAGAATTACAATTAGCTTGTCAACTCATTCAATTCCCTTTCTGAAAAATGACCAGAGATCACTACAACATGTGAATAACATCACGGGCAGCGCTTCCCATACGTTAATCTGCCCCGCAAGAGTTTCTGAACGAGCCGAAAATATAAACTTCTCATCCCATAATATCAACAATGTAATGAGTTGTCGTGTTTTGCACCTTCACTTTGGGAAAGTGAAAGCAAAAGAGAGGCTTTGTGGCCTGAAACTGTGAAAGACTGCGATTTAATGAAGTATTTAGTCGCTCGTGATCCGGAGTTTTCCGTGTCTCAGTTCACAGAGAATGAATAAAGGTAACCATCTTTGGATGACATGTTGGGATGAGATGTTAGCATGAATTTAGCAACATACCATGCGCCAGTTACGCATTACCTCCAACATTATTGTGGGAAGATATTCCAGTATTTCTTGATTTGTAATAAGATCCGTTTGTTCCACAGAAACGGGAGTTTTCCGACAAAATATAAGCTGGAGTTTCTCTCTTGCAAGTGCAGAAATTAAGTGAAGTAAATTAATAAACTTGTGACATGATCCTTTTCATATGTTTGACTTGTACGGTCACAGGAATAATTAAATCATCAAGTATTTGGCTTCCTAAAACACCAGTGTGAATGTAATGGACAAGTCAACGCAACGTTTTGCTTTCTTCACTTTGCACACTGAACATGAGCTGGAGCTCTTGATTTTAAACTCTCAAAGAGCAACACACAAAAAAAAGAAAGAAAATAATTTAACTTTAAAATTCAAGCCCACACAAACGTGTCCACCATCAGTCTCCGCATATTACACATTCAGTCAAACAGATGTTTTTTTATCGGCAATAACTGTGCAAAAAACACAAACTCTCATTCGCAATTCAGGATAAATTCAACACTGCCCATTCAAAGCAGAGTGACCAATGTTGTTCATTTAGTGACGCTGTTTACAGCTTTCCTCTGTCTCTAACAATAGAGAGCAGCGCTTGCAACATCAAGGTCATGGGTTCGATTCCCAGGGAAAGCAAGAACTGATTAGAATGTCAATGTGAAAGCAGCTGATAAATGAATCGGTCTTGAGGTGCTTTCATGGCACATGACAATTTTACAACATAATAAAGAGCAGCTTTGACATTCTACTAAAGAGCTGCTTTTGTATTCCACGGCGCAAGCACAAAAACATCACATTTTATGCACAGCAAATGTTCGTGTGAACCGTTCCTTTAAAATGTGAGATGCAGTGTAAATATCAGCATCAGGCTGAACCGGCGCTCACCCGAAGGCTGTTGAGACGGCAGATGGGCACAGCAGTGTTGCTGCTGAAAAACACTCCCATGAAACCACAAACTGGTTTTGTGTGCTCTTGCACCAGGAAGTCACAAGTATTTGGGTTAAAAACAATCTACGATTCACTTCAGCAGCAAAGTGGAAAGAGAAAAGCCCTCAGGGTTTAGGATGACAACCTTATCAAACCTGTCCCGTCACAGAGCGGAGGAGTGGACAAAAATAATAATAAACAACATATAAAATAAAATCACAAACCCCTTCAGATTAAACCTTACACAACCAAAACAAGCAGCGAGACTTCATGCACATCATGCATCCAAACAACGCACTGGATTACAGATATCTTCCCCTCCAAAAAGATGCAATTAAATCTTTAGGGATGTGAGAGTCGACAATGAACACAATAGCCACTGCACGTGAAAGAACAGTTTTTAGAAATAAAACATTTGAAGAAATATGAGCGTAAAGTAAATCTTCCCCTCTGATCTGGATGTTTTGTGTGTGTGTGAGTCGCGGCGGGTTTAAAACGGGCCGCTGGAAAGACGAGCGACGTGTGTGTGTGTGTGTGTGTGTGTGTGTGTGTGTGTAAATTAAACTGGATCCGAGCACAAGATTATTAATCCCAGACACGAGATGCTCGGAGAAACCAAACAAACAATCATCATTTACTGCAACTGAAAGAAGAAACACACACACATATATATTTACTTTATTTACCCGTTTATGAAACGCATCGTCACCATGGAAACCACACGCGTCTCACTGCATAAACCAGCACTTTATATACAAATAAAGCCATAATAGTGACCTTATTTCAGCCGCACTCATTATGGGATTTCAACTTGATTCATTGATTCAATATTTTAAATGTACCATTAATGTATTTATTTGCCTCTCACTTTTAGTCAAAAATCTTAAATGACTAACAATTAGTCATAACGCACATCTCTAGTGATTATAGATGCAAAGATCCAGAAAGGGACGAAAAACACCATGAAGGAAACACAAATACAGCGTATTATTGCACATTAAATATAGTGACAGAAAACGCCAAACTGTAGTGAATCCCGGCGCCCGCTGCAACACAACCTCCTCCTTCCCACGTCACATTACGACAACGCCAGCAATTGAGCTTCGCCATCAATGGTGTTAAAACTGGTGCATCGCTTTTAATGTTCAGTTTCATAGCTGTCCGAGGGAGATTATTAATCTGTTCCTCACAACACAGCGTTCATAAAAGCCCTGGAATATAGCAGAGTATTTCCACACCGTTCGTGCCACTTTGAGCTCGAGACTCACGGAGGAATAAATATTCTTCAACACTGCATGGACACACAGAGGTGCATAAACAAATAACTTTCATTTAACCACTTTAATAGACATTTGTACTTTCAATGTCTCTTTCAACGACCGTTTCAAAGGTGCCGACAGACACTCAGTGTGAAAAATGTAAAAAGCTGAGTAGTGGAAATGAAGCACAGTGGTCAAAGTAGGTGCTTAAAGCCTTTGTGTGACGCGCTAGGAACCAGGGCGGCTGAAAACAAAGAGGTGTCAGAGCCCCGCAGAGAACCTCCTCTCTTTGGTCTTTGGTTAGGTATGCTTTTCAGTCACGCACAGGCCTCGGCCATCCCCCCTTCCTGTCCCCGCATTTCAATGTAAATAGGGCGATTGAATGGCTGCAGCTGCCCCATCAAAAGGACAGTGCTGCTAAAGGGCCCAGTCATTGAGATTCAGTCGAGCCAGTATTCGCTACCCCCACACATCACACGCAGAGCGAGCGGCAGCCGGCGGCCCGCAGGAAGTGCTCCTCAATTTAGAGAACGGCCCCACGTAAACCTGAGCAATGAAACCCATATACAGCTGAAGCAAACAAAAGGATGTTTGATTTTTAAATACTGATCCAATTGGGTCAAAATTCACTCGCCCCAATCACTTAAAGTCATAAATAGGCCTAGTTGTTGTATCAGTTGTTTTTGACCCATGTAATCTTACGTTTAGGAACGAAAAACTACTAGTCTTTGTTAAAGACACGCAAACTTTCTTGTGTCTCAAACAGTAGAGAGGCGCTTGCAACGTCATGGGTTCGATTCCCAACTGATTGAATCCAATTTGCTTTGGATAAAAGCGTCTGATAAATGCAGGAATCCGAAATAAACAATCAGTAATAAAATAAGAACAAATAATAAAATTATGAGCAATACCACAAATAAATACAACAGAACAAACATACAAATTAAATGAGCAACGCTTTCAGGTTATGAAGTAATCAAATGTAAAATAACTACAAAGTCTGTGTAAATTAAATAGATTAATCCTTAATAAAATTATGTAAAATGAATAAATGATTTTTTCTTTGTCAGTTGTTAACATTATAAACTCAGACGGCTGCAGGAATATTAGGCTGCTGTCACTTTAAGAGCAAAAGCACGGATTCTAATAAACATAGCGTTTTCATTCAGACTGTTTACTAGGATACACACGAAGACGGCAAATCTACATTTTGTATTAATATGACCATTGGAACGCAAGCTGACGTGAAGGACAACTGTTCAGTATTCGCTCGCGGGATGCAGACGAAACTTCTCAAACACGTCGTTTTGCGCTTGAATGATTAAATTGGCGAGGCTTGAAAACACGTGCAAACTTTTTCTTTTTCATTGCAGCTCTAGCCCGTTCAGACAAGAAAAATAAAATTCTTAGATAAAATAGAAATGAAACGGCACGGAAATTGTATTATTTTAGTGACGAACCCTACGGTTATCAATGTTAAATTACTGTACTGGTTATCGCTCATTCAAAAAAATGTTTTTTATTAAAAGCATTAACGTTTGTATATAAACATTAACAACGACATACGGAATTTAAAGTTACAAAAATATTGATTGAATTAGTTAGGGGTGTGCGATATTAACAAAGATGGTCTCAAAAACGATAATTAGACATTTTGCCAAGTGCATTATTGTGTTTTCCTAAAGTTTGATATTCTTAATTTTACGTTCAAAGCGTGCAATTAAATGATGTGAACAAAATGTGTGAAGCTAATATTTAACCTAATTATCTCTAACGACAAGATTTCTGAGAGTCTGTTGTTCCTCTATAATCTGTTTTTTCTCCGCTCATTTTAATATTCATTACTGTGAATAACGAGTGTCGTAGGTCTGCGTTTTATTGGTTAGTGGGTTAAAAAAAAGCGGGTGTTTCCTGACACTTTAATCACATGCATTTAATCAAATTATTGGGTTTACATCAGGGTAAGTTTAATAACAGTATTGCATAAATCACAGTATGAAAGTGTCGTTAATGCACTTACGTCACGCTTCACAACATGATTTATAGCAACTACATTCACATCCATCATTTATCAGCTGCTTTTAACATCGCATTCAAGAAACACATTGATATTCTAATCAGTTCTTGCTTTCCCTGGAAATCAAACCCATGACCTTGATGTTGCAAGCGCCGCTCTCTACTGTTAGACACACAGGAAAGATTGAAGCCGCATTTGACAGTTAAAGTGATGATTTATAGTATAAAAAAGTTAAAATTATTACTTTTTTCCCCCCTCACAAACACACCAACCTTTAGCAATTATCATAAATTGTATACATGCCACAAACACCTAATGACATCATTTACCAAATTTAATTTTACATCGCTTCCACTCCATTTACCCTTGAAAGGAAAGGAAATATATTGTTGTGTAATGAAGATAGCGCTATAGACTAAGATCACGCCTATACACCGGTTTAAGAGATAAGCCTCAGTTCAAATAGAGCTGATACTGGAAGATCAAAAGAAACCACTGAGCGATAATATACAGAGAGAAGAAATGCGGCAAAGAGAGCAGGGGAGAAAGAAGTGTCTCCTTTGATGTATGAGAGTTGGGGAGAAATGTTATCAAACGCACTGCGGTGGAAGCACAACCTGCGCCCAAGAGAAGAGGCGTCAGGCTGAGAAACATTCAAACCCCAAATCAAGTGCCCCGTCCCAGGTGTTTGTGGGTGGATGGCGTGCATTTCTGCATTTCCAAACCGAGAGAGAGAGACTCAAAGGGGTTTATATGGCATCGGGTTGCCCAAGGACTATAGATGGGTCTGTAAGACATCTCCACCACAGGAGAGAAGTGAAACGTGAGCGTTCCTGTTCACTACGCAATGAGGAAGGGCAAACAGCGCACAATAAATGTCATGTGACTCAAACTACGGTCCACCTACAGCCTTTCCAACCGTGGGAAAATAACTTTAAATTCACATTAATTCTGATTTATAAGTTAGGCGAGTAGAAAACCATTTTGGCATTGAAGATTCACCAGGATGTTTTCCTGTTGCCGTTCAGTGAAGTCTGTGAGTAAAGTCTTTAAACGGAACGGAAACATAACATTTACATACAAGGTTAGACGCAAGAAACCGATTACGCAACAGACACGCTTATTAAAGCACCTGACAGTACCAGAGCAATTAATGCACAGCACTCATGTTTCGGGACGATGTGTTTTCCCGTAGAAACTTACTCTTGTCTCCATCCATTCATAGAACTGTTATCGTCACCACTGGTTTCCTGTGAACCAGCAGATTTAATTCATTTCGTTTTCATTATAGATATTTTAACAATTACCCCTACTTCCTCTTGTCTTGCTTGCTTCCTAATCCATTCGTCAAATAAACCTGTCACGAATATCGTTGGCTCTTTGGATAAAATTGTGCAAAATGCATGCTGTCAAATGTTAAAAATACCAACGTTTAGAGTTCAACATGTACGGCTTCATCAGAATCACCAGACGAGACCCTGACGGCCTTTCAGCAACATCTCCAGGGTCTCCAAACCACCTCAACCTATGAGTTTCCATGAGTTGGCCATCACATGACCTTTATTGGACTCTTTCGGGTCAATCGGGTTTGCATTTGCGCCCATAACAGTTTAAATAATTATTATACTTAGAGTAGCAACTTCTCCAATAACACTAAAGCCGTGTTCAATACATCAATATGATGATATATCAACACATATTCCATGCTGACTCAACAGTGGGACACACAAATCTCAAATTCGGTCTTGGTTATACGGCACAAACATATAAAATCACATCTGGATTTGTTGAAAACATTTGCAAAATGCTGAAATTAATAAACTGGATATTATATATAGATGAACCAGGAAACTATTGAGGATGTTCAATACCAAAACATTTCCCAATCAGAGTTTTACGCTAATGTGATGTAAATATTTAGCCCAGAATTATGCTAAACTTTCCAAGCCTGGAAACTGCGCACACACACACACACACACACAGATCTCCAGCTCAAAGGAAAGTCTAACGCAGCAACTCTGTGTTCATTTCTGACGCTGATTGAACCATTTACTGCTACTAAATCCACCAGCAAACCATCTCAGTTGTGAAACTATAATAAAATCTAAACATCTACAATTTTGCTTCGGATCAATGTCTGGGCTTGTGATTTTGTCTTGTTTCAATGGGAAAACATGAGCTGTAAATGTTGAATTTGTACCTATATCTCGATTTTTCAGCAATTGGGAGAAGCTTCTTGTTTGTTATCAGTTTAATTTGGACTTTCTATGAAGAGACAAACCGGTCGACTGGCAATAAATCAGATTTGTGTTTCCGTACCAAACTCGCGTGGAAAAGCAGCTATAGTCTGTAGACAGGACATTAACACAGACGTACAGATGAGAGGACACGCGCCGGCAGATACTGAACCAGGAGCCACAACCTCACCACTCGAAATACTGTGAGAAAAATGCACTGAATTTGGGGTTTATATTAATGCATCTCTGAAGGGATCCGACTGTCTTCAGATGTTCTGACGGCATCCTCTTCCCTCTGTTTATAAAAGTAGTGTTTACAAGTGCAGGGCTACTTTGTTTACAGTGATAAACGAAAGCAAGTGAATCTACATTTTCATTCAATCCGTCTGACTTTTTGTCTTAACGACACGTATTGTGATACAGTAACATTACGCATTGTAATAAGCATCGTGGTTTTGTTGTCCGAGACCCGGGCACGAATAAGAAAACATCCTGAGAGATATTCTGCAGACATGACACTTTTGCATCCCCTAATATATCAAGAACTAGCGTGGGAAATGTAGAAGATCCAAACATCATGACGCCACTAATCATTAATAAACAAACCCAGAAAACACTTTGCTTGTGGCAGATCATTCTTAACTTTTGATACACTGGTTAAAACTCCTGATAGCAAACAAAAATAGTTGCACTTGATTGATTCAAATTTAATGTTCTGCCATGACTTATTTTTAAATAAGAAATCGCTGTTTCAAATAAAAACATTTGCAAACTTTACAATTAGACATGTTGACAATACAGTAATAACGCATTTAAGAGAAGAAAATGATTCTAGCACGACGGCACGCCTGATCTCTCGTCCAACGCTCTATAAACACTAATCATAACGGTGAAACACGACATTGCCTTGAAAAAAAGAGAAGATGCAAAGCCTTTAGACGCGTGGTGGTGTTATAATGCCATTTCACCGGTGAGACGTCGCAGAAAACGCCCGTCAAACACACAACAGCAGCGCGCGGAACGCAAACACCTACTGTACATTAGATATTTCACGCTTGCATGATGGTGAGAGACAAAAATGTGGCGTTATTTTCTGTTTTTACAAAGCCTTTGCTGTTAATAATAGGCTAATAGTGTTGTTCATTGTCATTACTTTTTTGGTGAAGAATTATTTAGCTAGTTAGAGTATATATGATATGTTTAAGATAAGCTACTCTTAGAATATAACTTCTTAAACCAGATGGTTAATAAAGAGTATTGTACTTGAGTCATATTGTAGTTATGTTTTTAAGCTGACTAGTTAGGCATTAAAGATATTGCGATTTAATTTTTTTTGCCAAACCTAAATATTAAAACACATATCTTTTGTGGCAAACAGTAGCAGCGTTTACAGTTCCTCCTGAACCAAAACAACGAGACACAACCGGTGACGTTCCCGTCTGCACACTCGCATTTACTCGTTTCACTGGCAGCAGCATCAACACTAAAATGAATCTTCATCAGTCAAACGACGCAAGTTAATGCTCTGTAAATGTGCATTATTACTGTAATGTGTGCTGTGAGACTCGATGTAATTTAACGCATCGCAGACTCGTGTGTTTTGAAGGACGTGTGGCTTTAGAGACGCTCTGAAGGAAAGGAGGGATCTCACGCTTTCAAAGACAACTTGCTATTGCTAGCCTCTCTGAAACTGCTTACTCTGCCTTTAATGGATGCTTCATGTTTGCAAACAGCAAAGCTGAAAAAAAAAATCCCTCCAATGAGGAATGCTGGGTCAAAACAAAGCCAGACCAAAAAGTCAATTCTCGCAGTGAATGAGCAAAGCAGGGATTTGTGTCAAACCCCCCAAAAAAATGCTTTGCCACCATAAACGTATAAAACTAAATAACATTTAATCTGCAGCTACAGGAACATGTACACGTTGCAGGAGTCAACGGCACAGAGTTTGCTCTCAAAAGCCAATCATTCTGATGCCATAAATGCAAGGAAAAGCATTCCTGACCTCACATACTAAACAACAGTCCATTTCCCATCTCTGTCAAACAGCACAACAGGGCAGATAAACAGGCCTGACGACCTCAGACAAACGACTAAACCCTGATTAGTGCTTTTAAACCACCTTCTGCCAAGTGCCTTAAGTCGAGGAAAAGTTGTGCACGGAAAAGGTGAAGAAGGGAGGGATGTAAAGCAGTGTGAAAGGAGGGAGAGATAGAGAGAGCGCTCACGCCCCGGCACCGCCGCAGTGTTTCTCCACTGCACCAACACCAGCTCTGTTTACTCCATCACAAACTTTCACATATTCCCTTTCTCCATCCTTTAAAAGACATATGGCAAGGCTCAGCTCCTCTCTGAAGTGAACAATCAACACATACATACACACACTCTCTTTCCTTCTCTCTCTCTCTCACACACACATATATACAATCTTTCTATCTCTCTCTCTCACACACACGCTCTTTCTTTCACACACACACACACAAATGCATCCTTCACAAAGTGTGTTTTCAGAGCCATGGCGATGACAGTGAAGACCAAACTATTAATGTGCTCCAAAATCAAAGCAAGAAACATTTAAAATAATCATCTGCATAACATACATAATGCATTCAGGGATCCTGGGTGTTTTTACACCAGAAAATCAGGTGTTTTCCCCTTGACAAGCTCAACTTCTTCCCTTAAACACACCAAAACAACCCTGAATGCACTTCTCCAGCACAACACGACCAAATCCAGTGCAAACACATCACCACAGAGTTGCAGAGATCTAGTGTTTACAGTCTGAACGCTACAGATCTCCATAAACACGCAATCCATGATATTTCCTCGCATTTGCGCCCTTGAGACAGATGCATGCATGCGTAAATATACGATATGAGGATTAATGTCATTTCTCCAGCTTCAGCTCTTACAAACCCCTCATCATACAGTCTGAACACACACGCACACAGGCGAGGAAAAGGGATTTCTGTGCAGAAACACGCGCTCGTTTGCTGGGCTTCAGGGTGGGGGAGGGAAGCTAACTCCTCGTTAGCCGTTAGCTAACCGTTCAAGTCGACGCCAAATCGCTTTTGAAAGAGAAAAGAGCTGTTGGGAAATACGTACCTTCTTTAAAACGTGAGCTACATCTACAAAATCATACTTGGTATTCCTTCCCGATGCTTGTTTTTCCCATTTGCGGCCTTCTGCTTCAGGAAGCTCCGCTGCGGGAACATCTAACGGCTGATTATCTCCTCAGAAAAACGCGATGATTAAACCTCTCAGGGTCGGGATAAAGCGCTCACGGGAGGGGTTACGAGCTCTCCATTCGTCGCTTTTAACAGCCCACAGCTCTCGGTATCGGCAAGCTAGCTGGTTTGGCTTGATTTGAGGTGTAAAAAATAAAATTCCGCTTCACGTTAATCCTTCGCGTCCGCAGCGTTTCGCTCGGCCTTTGACTCGCGCTGACGAACCGCGGACGCGAGAGGAAGAGACGCAGGCTGTGATTGGCTGACACGAATGGGCGGTCACTGTTTCTCCTCCGTTGCAACAGTGAAACTGTCGCCATTTTGGCTCTTCAAGAGGAAGCTTTCACGGCCTTTTCTATGGTGACCTTGAGCCGTAATGGCGGAGACAGTAGCATGTTTTTGCGAGCTCCATTTGAGTGAGGAAAATGGAGAACCCGTGTGGGAATGTGTTGTAAAGTTGACCAAGTGTGTTTTTAAGGCACAAGTGAACAGAGCGGACGGATTTGTTGTATCTTATCGCGTCTCAACCGTTTAATGCTGTAAAGCACAGTGTTTACTATTACAAACCGCTTGCCGATGATAATTGTGAGCTCTTTCACTGACTATCGCTTTTTTCATCTGTTCTTTTTACTTAAAATGTATAATTTTATATATATAACTTAATTAATATAAAATATAATTTATATATATATATATATATATATATATATATATATATATATATATATATATATATATATATATATATATATATATATTATTATTACTATTATTATTTTATAATTGTTATTATTTGGTAAATGTATTATTTTTAGGGGGGGGGTAAATGTATCTCCTCTCAATGTATTTTTAATTTATCTTTGTTTTTTTTGTTTTTAAATATACCTTTTATTATTTTGGGTGATTTTTTGGTAAATGTATTTCTTTTTTTTCTTTTTTTATTATTATTTAAGTTTAATTTATTGTTGTTTATTTTATTAAGCATACTTGTATAATTTTTTCGCTTTTTGTAAAAAATTTTTGTAGTAAATTTATCTCTTTGTTTTTAATTTATTTATTTTCTTTTTTCTTTCTTGCTCAGGCGTGTTGTCGTTGTGATTCAGGCTATGACGTCACGAGCTCGTGACGCAGTTTCTTGCAGGGCAGAATAACGCAATGGCTCCCTCTGTTGTCAAACAGCATAGATTTTTTTTAAATATATATATATATATATATATATATATATATATATATATATATATATATATATATATATATATATATATATATATATATATATATATATATATATATATATATATATATATATTTCCGAATCTTACCATGACAAAATAATTATATATTATATTATTATATATATATTATCTTCATTACCAGCTGTTTTCACTGACTATTACTTTTTACTTGTACATTTTCTTATAAAATTTGTACTATAATTATTATTTGGTAAATGTATCTCCTTTTTGCATCATGTTTTCTGCAAGTTATAAGTTCTTTTTTTTATCATTCTTTTATATTTAGTAGCTTATATTTGATAAATGTATCTCATTTATTTTTATGTATTTTATTTGTTTTTATTCCTTTTTTATTATGAATAAAACATTTAACATGTTTATTTTATTTTTTCTAGTTGAAATGTTTATTTGCTTTACCTCATATTTTATTCTTTATTTTATTTTTTGCGCATGCTTCAACTACAACAATTTGTAGTTCTACCGGTTATTCAATTCATAAAAGAACTACAATTCTTATCAGCCCGTTCGCGAGCTTTTCTCATTCCTGATTGGCTGACTTGAAAGGTGAAAGTTCAACAGACATATTTCTCAAGCCTGTTCGGTAAACATCAATAGAGTCCACGGTAAGATCATCATGACAGTCGTGCGTTTTCAGATCTTAAAGAGCTCGTGTTAAACACAGTATAGTATGAGTTTGATCCAAGCGACAAGATAAAGCAGATTTCACTATGGCAGCGCTTTTGCTGCGAGGGAGCAAATGTTACGACAGGCGGATTTGGTCTTTGTCGTCTCGTTTCAGCAGAAAACTCCTGGAGAACAATGTGACTTTACACTCGTTTTTAGAGACTGGTCTAAAATCAGGACGCATTCAGGTGGGTCGTTTTTAGTTCAATGAGCTTAAAGGGATAGTTAACCAAAAATGTGAATTCTTTCATTAGTTACTAGCCCTCAGGTCGGTCCAAACCCGCAAGACTTTGTTTAACTTTCAGAACACACATGAAGATCTTTTTTGATGAAATCTGGAAGAGTTATGTCCCTCCATTGACAGCTACGCAACTACCACTTACTGTTACACGAGAATGAACCTCATTGGTTCTTGTTGAAGGTCAAACGTGATGCGTAACACGAGAATGAACCTCATTGGTTCTTGTTGAAGATCAAACGTGATGCGTAACACGAGAATGAATCTCATTGGTTCTTGTTGAAGATCAAACGTGACGCGTAACACGAGAATGAACCTCATTGGTTCTTGTTGAAGATCAAACGTGATGCGAAACACGAGAATGAACCTCATTGGTTCTTGTTGAAGATCAAACGTGATGCGTAACACGAGAATGAACCTCATTGGTTCTTGTTGAAGATCAAACGTGATGCGTAACACGAGAATGAACCTCATTGGTTCTTGCTGAAGATCAAACGTGATGCGTAACACGAGAATGAACCTCATTGGTTCTTGTTGAAGATCAAACGTGATGCGTAACACGAGAATGAATCTCATTGGTTCTTGTTGAAGATCAAACGTGACGCGTAACACGAGAATGAACCTCATTGGTTCTTGTTGAAGATCAAACGTGATGCGAAACACGAGAATGAACCTCATTGGTTCTTGTTGAAGATCAAACGTGATGCGTAACACGAGAATGAACCTCATTGGTTCTTGTTGAAGATCAAACGTGATGCGTAACACGAGAATGAACCTCATTGGTTCTTGCTGAAGATCAAACGTGATGCGTAACACGAGAATGAACCTCATTGGTTCTTGTTGAAGATCAAACGTGATGCGTAACACGAGAATGAATCTCATTGGTTCTTGTTGAAGATCAAACGTGATGCGAAACACGAGAATGAACCTCATTGGTTCTTGTTGAAGATCAAACGTGACGCGTAACACGAGAATGAACCTCATTGGTTCTTGTTGAAGATCAAACGTGATGCGTAACACGAGAATGAACCTCATTGGTTCTTGTTGAAGATCAAACGTGATGCGAAACACGAGAATGAACCTCATTGGTTCTTGCTGAAGATCAAATGTGATGAGTAACACGAGAATGAACCTCATTGGTTCTCGCTGAAGATCAAACGTGACGCGTAACACGAGAATGAACCTCATTGGTTCTCGCTGAAGATCAAACGTGACGCGTAACACGACAATGAA
Organism: Rhodeus uyekii; assembly: GCA_037043235.1. Lineage (NCBI taxonomy): Eukaryota > Metazoa > Chordata > Actinopteri > Cypriniformes > Acheilognathidae > Rhodeus > Rhodeus uyekii. The sequence continues at coordinate 1,569,428 of JAWRVZ010000109.1, forward strand.
CCTCATTGGTTCTTGTTGAAGATCAAACGTGATGCGTAACACGAGAATGAACCTCATTGGTTCTTGTTGAAGATCAAACGTGACGCGTAACACGACAATGAACCTCATTGGTTCTTGTTGAAGATCAAACGTGACGCGTAACACGAGAATGAACCTCATTGGTTCTCGCTGAAGCTCAAACGTGACGCGTAACACGAGAATGAACCTCATTGGTTCTTGTTGAAGGTCAAACGTGATGCGTAACACGAGAATGAACCTCATTGGTTCTTGTTGAAGATCAAACGTGATGCGAAACACGAGAATGAACCTCATTGGTTCTTGTTGAAGATCAAACGTGATGCGTAACACGAGAATGAATCTCATTGGTTCTTGTTGAAGGTCAAACGTGATGCGTAACACGAGAATGAACCTCATTGGTTCTCGCTGAAGCTCAAACGTGACGCGTAACACGAGAATGAACCTCATTGGTTCTTGTTGAAGGTCAAACGTGATGCGTAACACGAGAATGAACCTCATTGGTTCTTGTTGAAGATCAAACGTGATGCGAAACACGAGAATGAACCTCATTGGTTCTTGTTGAAGATCAAACGTGATGCGTAACACGAGAATGAACCTCATTGGTTCTTGTTGAAGATCAAACGTGATGCGAAACACGAGAATGAACCTCATTGGTTCTTGTTGAAGATCAAACGTGACGCGTAACACGAGAATGAACCTCATTGGTTCTCGCTGAAGCTCAAACGTGACGCGTAACACGAGAATGAACCTCATTGGTTCTTGTTGAAGGTCAAACGTGATGCGTAACACGAGAATGAACCTCATTGGTTCTTGTTGAAGATCAAACGTGATGCGTAACACGAGAATGAATCTCATTGGTTCTTGTTGAAGATCAAACGTGACGCGTAACACGAGAATGAATCTCATTGGTTCTTGTTGAAGATCAAACGTGACGCGTAACACGAGAATGAACCTCATTGGTTCTTGTTGAAGATCAAACGTGACGCGTAACACGAGAATGAACCTCATTGGTTCTTGTTGAAGATCAAACGTGACGCGTAACACGAGAATGAACCTCATTGGTTCTCGCTGAAGATCAAACGTGACGCGTAACACGAGAATGAACCTCATTGGTTCTTGTTGAAGATCAAATGTGATGCGAAACACGAGAATGAACCTCATTGGTTCTTGTTGAAGTTTTTGAAGCTCAAAGTGGTAGTTGGATACACTATTAAGGGAGGGAAAGATCAAAAAAGGTCTCATGGTTTGCTCTGACATGAGGGCGAGTAAATAATGACAGATTTTAAATTTTTAGATGCACTATCCCTTTAAGTCAATTCTTTTAAGAAATGTGTTATGCATGATGAGTCTAATCTTTTGTTAACTTTTGGACACAAGTTTTCATCTTAAAAAGCCTGTGTATTTGCCAGTTTATTTATCTATAATTATGCATTCCCTTAATGTTATATGAATAACCATGTTGTAATTATTTCACAGAACATTTTAACAAAGCCTTTAATCCCAAGTCTTATTGGACTTGAATTCCAATGTCAACACAAATTGTTCACAAATCCTATGAAACTGTGGAAACTATTAGGTAAGTAGTTGGTATATTTTAATAGAGTAGTGATTCGGAGAGATTTTACTTCTTGTGAATCTTAAAGCTTGTTTGGATTCATGTTCATGTTCTGATTTCACGTCTGTCAGGCACTACTCATTATTTCAGCACATCCAACAGAAGACATGAAAAGAAAGAGGGTGGAAAAGGGAAGACTCCAGAGGAGGATGAAGGTATTTTGTTAATTTTTTAATCAAAATATACACTGACAGATTAATCAGAAATCCAAATCAAAGTAGAGGAGTGTTATACCTCAATTGGCATTCAGTCGTGCCTCCATTTAGTTAATTTCCTATGATCCAATCAATTTCTAAGGATGAAATCAAGTCCCGTCCTACTTTTTTTATTCCTTAAGTAAAGTAATAAATCAAGTTTTAAACCATGAAATTGGCACTGCTATGTAAGACATTAGGTTGACTGGGAAAACAGTTAAATGTGCAATTTGTTTGCCATATGCACTAATTCTGACTGCCAGATATACCCATTCATGCTAACTTTGCTTTCCTCTCTTGCCCTTAGAAGAGAAAAAGAGACGAGAGCAGGATGATCAGATGTATAGGGATCGACTGCGCATACTTTTTATTATCGCTGTCATCATGAGCTTGCTGAACTCCATCAATTCCAGCGGGGGAAACATATCATGGAATGATTTTGTAAACGAAATGTTGGCCAAAGGGGAGGTGTCGCGAGTGCAGGCGGTACCAGAGAGTGACATTGTTGAGGTCTACCTTCACCCTGGTGCTGTCATCTTCGGAAGACCTGTATGTCAGACGTTAGATTAGTGCCATGCTTGATTTTAAAATGCAGTAATACCTTGAGATACGAGCATAATCTCTTCCAGGACGAGCTCGTAACTTGAGTTGCTCGTATCTCAAATAATTTTTCCCATAAGAAATAACAGGAAAAAAAATTAATCTGTTCCGGTTCTCTAAAAAACTCCCTTATTAGTGCTAATAACAATGGAAAAAATATGTTTTTAATTGCTTTAGAGACACACACACAGATAGAAAATTATAGTATGTAAGGATTCCTGTGATATAAAATAAAATGTGGTTTTAATTATGAGTTCTTGCCTTCGAGACACACGATACAGTAGCAGCTAATGACGAAGGAGGAGGAGGAGGGACGTAAATAACGCAAACAATACGGAAGATTCGGGGAGATGCGAACAGAAGTCGACTATAGTGGAAAAATCGATGTCAAAAAGAAAAGAGTGCAAAACTGATGTTTGCGGTTGTAAATTACATCCATGAATGAATAACATCGACGCGGCTACCGTTTTTTCGCATGAGCTCATTTTAATCCCTTGCACGCATGACATCACGTCAGCACGCAACACGCACGCGTGACGTCCCGACTGCACGCAACACGCACGCGTGACGTCCCGACTGCACGCAACACGCACGCGTGACGTCCCGACTGCACGCAACACGCACGCGTGACGTCCCGACTGCACGCAACACACACACACGCAACACACACACGACGTCTCGACTGCACGCAACACGCACGCGCGCTTGATCTTCTCTTGACTGCTGCTTCGCCCACACGAACACTTTTATTTTAGTCGAGGAACATGTGAAGGGAACGAGTGAGCTTGCTCCAAGTGCTCGAGCGCCGGCATCCATAAGCTGCTCGTATCTCAAATATTTACTTGTATCTCAAAGCAAAAGTTTGCTCTAAGGCTTGCTTGTATCTCGGAATACTCATATGTCGGGACGCTTGTATCTCAAGGTATTACTGTTGTTGTTATCATTATGCAGCTATCAATTCCAGTGATGAATGAGTGTCCTGCTGTCTTTTGTAGAGACTGGCTCTGATGTACCGAATGCAGGTGGCCAACATTGACAAGTTTGAGGAGAAGCTTAGAGCAGCAGAGGAAGAGCTGAATATAGATACCAAAGACAGAATACCAGTGTCCTACAAGCGCACAGGCTTCTTTGGGAAGTGAGTAATTTGCACTTTCCTTCAAACAGGCAAACTTCGCAAGCTGAAAATATTATGCTTTTTCAAATATTACCAATGTGTAAAATAGCCAGTTGATTCTGAACTAACGAAACGAGTCGTCCGTAATTCCAGTCTCTCTTCCTGTACAAACCTGTGTAGGTTTGTAACAAATTTGCATAATGATCATCTTCATTGTTTTCTGCTGCAAAAGCACTTCTAGAGGATTAGATTGATATGGTAAAACCAGTGCCATTGTAACTGTTCATATCACTGTGAACCAAGTGCATCTTGGATACATGTAAACGTTGTAGGAAACCTCTAAAACAACATTAGCATAATGGGAGCGCTATAAAATCGAAGGTTATCATAACAGAATACCAGATGAGTTTGGTTTCCTCCACAGTGCCCTTTATGCACTCGGTATGGCTGCCATCGGGGTGGCGATCCTCTGGTACATCTTCCGGCTGGCAGGAATGGGTGGGAGAGACGGCGGCTTTAGTGCATTTGTAAGTCAAGATTCTTTAATTTGTATTAGTTTTATACTGCTATTAAATGTTTTGTGATGTCAAATCGTCTGTCTGTTCCACTAGAATCAGTTGAAAATGGCTAAATTCACTATTGTCGATGGGAAATCTGGGAAAGGTATAAGCTTCAAAGATGTGGCAGGGATGCATGAGGCCAAGATGGAAGTCAAAGAGTTTGTGGACTATCTAAAGGTAAGGGAATCTGAAAGTTATGCTCAAAACATTATTTCCAAATGTGTGCAGGTGAAATCTTCTAGTTGCTCACGCTGAAATTGACTGTGCAATTACATGGCATTCTCAGTTCAACGGGACACTATAACAGGTATCAATGTGAACTAGAGATGTGTGGTATTGACAGCTGACTTCAAATTGTTTGCAACAGTCAGTTCACAGCAATGACAGAAATTAAACCGATTAACAAATTGATTTTCAGGGGCATTTTTAGCTTTATAAGGGCCATTTTTCTAACGTTATTATAACGTTATTGTTCAATCAGTAAATTAAGTTAGATTAAGATTAATAAAACAAGATTAATAGGCTGCTAATAATGACACTGTTCTTGTTATATATATATATATATATATATATATAATAACAAGAATGATGTCATTATTAGCAGAATGCAGTTTGAATGCCCCCAAAAATCAATATACAGTAATACCTCGGTTTACGAGCGACTTAGTGTACGAGCAAATCGGTGTACGAGTATTGTATCGGTGTGCGAGAGAATTTTTCCCTCACCCAGCGCATTTTTGTGTGTAAAAGTCCTAACGCTCAGCATCGTCACGCACATTTTTACTGTAAATATCCTAAACAGCCTCTCATAAAACAGTCACGCGGTTCCACCCCTTTATCACCCCTTCACTCGTTCATTCTCTCAGCGTCGGTCGGTTTGGCTGCATCATTCACCACAGTGATACTTTTATAAGTGATTTACAGCGGTTTTACCTCCTTAATTAATTCTGATCGCTATTGTTCACATAGAGCAGTGGTTCTCAAATAGTGGGGCGCACCCACCCAGGGGTACATGCTCTTTTTTTTTTTTGCCAGGGAGTAGTTTTTCTTGCACTGAACAAGAGCAGCAGATATGAAGTTCAGATAACCGTCCTCTCATCCTTTGACGTGTACGATCACACTGGTGTTCATATGTGTCACGTGATCAACCACTAAATTCATGTGTTTTCACGCGATATCTGGCACTGATCCAAAAAAGACGCGCTCAGAGCTTGTCATTTATCACAACAATTCAGTGTTTTCAACCACATAAGGTTTCTTTAGGTTTCAACAAGTTGGTGACTATTTTGAATAAAAAAGAAAAAAACTAAATAAATGGGATTAATATTATACAACGCTATTTGTGACTCCAGTATGTCACGTGAAAAGCATGACGCGTTGCCATGGAAACAATAAGGCGAGTGTTTGTGTGTGTGTGTGAAAGGGGCCGTGGTCACTGAGCACTGACACACCTGATTCTCATATCATTGCCCATTTAGTTCACTTCTCTCCACTCTTTGTTCGTTCATTCGTCCCGTGCATTTGTTCGCAGCTCCCGTTTTCCATATTCTATGACCTTCACTCTGGATTATCACTTCGTTTGTTTTCGGCAATATTATAATAAATTCACTCATTTGCTCTTGAATCCGGGTTTTGTGTTTTCCCTTGCTTTCCCCCCTCCTCCCTCCTCTCGTCGTCTCCACACACGCTGCTCAAACCTGAAGTGCATTACAGTAAATTGTCAAGTATTTTTAGTTTAATTGTCAATTATTAATTAGTATTTATATGAGATCTTAATGGTTATAATTTTAACTGTAATTAATAGGGTAAAACCAAAAAAATATTTAAAATGGGCATTTATGGTCACGTGAAACGAATCAATTGATTTTTAGTGCATTCTTATGGGGAAATTGTTTTGGTGTAAGAGCATTTTGGGTTACGAGCTCTTGGAACAAATTAAACTCGTAAGTAGTTTAATAATAACTCGTAATACTCGAGGTATTACTGTATATGTGGGTAATGGCAGCTGTCATGACAGAGCAATAGTTTAAACTGTCAGCATGTTTTTAATAAGCTACCTCAATATTATTAATAATAAATATAGCTGCAAGCAGCAGTTAAGAGGCAAAGCACAAAAAGGCTTTTCCAAAATAGGTGAGTTTCAGAGCAACAAGTAATGGAATCTATCAACACTAGTTTCATTAAAATAGACAAAATTAATCAAAAGCAATTAGCATTTGTTTGTTTCGTTATCATTTTTTACAACAAGGTGGGATTTCCCCAAAACTTTGAGTACCTTTAGGGCATAGTTCCATAGTGACGACAAATATTCAAAATGGCCAACATAAGAAAATTAAATATTGTTCAACTCTGCTCAGTCAAAGTGTTTTAAGCAGAAATAGCTTTCCTGCAGCTCAAACAGTAGAGATCTCCTGACCACTAGGGGGCAGTGTGCTGAAACTGTGCAGGTATCCTCGGGTCAGGAATGTCATAACTCACAGCAAGCTTAGTCAGAATAATCCAGTGCTTCTCAATTATTTTCTGTCGCGCCCCCCCTAGGAAGAAGTAAACATTTCGCGCGCCCCCCTCTCACCCTATTTTGGAACTTTCGCTTTATTGTTTCCATGGCAACGCGTCATGATTGTCACGTGACAGACCGCAGACACAAAAAATGCTGTTTGATAGATGTTTCACATTTATTTAGTTTTTTCTTTTTTATTCAAAATGGTCACTAACTTGTTGGCATATTCAGATTCTCAGATATGTGGAAGTGAATGTTTGTCGCTTAAAAACCTTTATAATGATCAAGTTCTCTGAGCGCGTCTTTTTTGGATCAGTGCCAGATAGCGCGTGAAAACACGTGTGAATTTAGTGATTGATCACGTGACACATGAACACCGGTGTGATCGTACACATCAACGGGTGAAGGGTTTGTTATCTGAACTTCAAATCTGCTGCTCTTGTTCAGTGCAAGAAAACCTACTCCCTGACAAAAAAAAGCATGTACCCCACGGTCACGCGCGCCCCCCCTGGCATCGCTCCGGGCCCCCCCACTATTTGAGAACCACTGGAATAATCTAAAGCATTGTGGACATATAGTCTTCGTTCGCTCTCTTTTCAAGCATGGTTTGACGAAACGACTTGAATCCATTTTTTTTCAGATGATATCAAAGCAATCAGAGGAAAAATACTACAGTGAACGTACAAAATTGGACCATTGGTGGCGCTAGAGGGCTTGAAATGCTCCAATTTGCTATAGAGACAGTTCAAACTGTTCTCTATCTCTGTGCTAAATTTCCCACTACTGGTTCTATGGACTCAAGAGTGGAAGAGGAAGAAGAATGTAACTAAGAATAATTGTTTTCTCTTGAAGAATCCAGACAGATACCTTCAGCTTGGGGCCAAGGTGCCGAGGGGCTCTCTTCTCCTCGGACCCCCTGGCTGTGGAAAAACCTTGCTGGCAAAGGCAGTGGCGACAGAAGCTCAGGTGCCCTTCCTCGCCATGGCAGGTTCAGAGTTCGTGGAGGTGATTGGAGGTAAATAAGACCGTTAGAGATTATTGTTTGAATGCCATTGTAAGATCTTCATATTTGAATCTGGTCCATCTCTCCCCACCCAGGCCTTGGAGCCGCAAGAGTGCGAAGTCTTTTCAAAGAGGCGCGCGCTCGAGCTCCGTGCATCGTCTACATCGATGAGATCGATGCCGTGGGGAAGAAACGGTCCACGAACATGTCTGGATTCTCAAACACGGAGGAAGAGCAGACCCTCAACCAGCTGCTGGTGGAGATGGACGGTGAGACTGAGCGATAATGCTCAAGATACTAGTCGTTCACATTATTATTTATATTTTGTTTCATGTTTTTTTTTACAAACACTATGTTCAATTACTGCCAGATTCATGTTACATTTGTCAAATAATACACTTATTGCATGTCATTTTCTCCCACATGAGTAGAATTACATTTTATTTGAACAATTCTGTTTTTAATAGGCTGTTGAGTTTGTTCATTATGATCCTGCACAGCCTAAAACAGCTGTTAAAACTGTTAATATAATATTACACTGTTTTACTGTATTTAAGATTAATAAATTCAGCTTTAATCACTGGAATAAATGACACTTTACTATATATTCACATAGAAAACAGCTGTTTTACACTGATATAATATTATACTGTTTTACTGTATTTATCATCTAATAAATTCAGCTTTAATCTCAGGAATAAATGACACTTTATTATATATTCACATAGAAAACAGCTGTTTTACTCTGATATAATATTACACTGTTTTACTGTATTTATCATCTAATAAATTCAGCTTTAATCACAGGAATAAATGACACTTTATTATATATTCACATAGAAAACAGCTGTTTTACTCTGATATAATATTATACTGTTTTACTGTATTTTGGATCTAATAAATACAGCCTTGCTGAGACCTTCAAAAACATTTAAAAAAATAAAAAATTATTCCAAAGTGTATTTTTCAGATGCATTCAGTATGGGATTAGGATTGCATATTCACATATTTAGACTAATGAAATTATTTGTAGTAAGAATATGAATTAGCTGAATGAACACGTGACCTTCAGTCTGAGATTAACCGCTTATTTCCCGTCTCTCTTTTCTAGGAATGGGCACCACAGATCATGTGATTGTCCTGGCTTCCACTAATCGGGCAGATATTCTGGACAATGCACTCATGAGACCAGGCCGGCTCGACAGGCACATATTCATCGACCTGCCAACTCTTCAGGTCAGGGCCTTTTCAGAGTTATGCGGCAGATAAAGAGTTAATAAATGAATACACACGCAATGTGTAACGACCACTCCACTTTTATATTAGCTGTATTACCATCTCTGAACTGGGTTGATTCTCGGTAATTCAACAACCTGTCATCAAATACTCATTACTTGCTCTTGCTGATTATGTTGTAGGAGAGGAAGGAAATCTTTGAGCAACACCTGAAGATCCTGAAGCTGACGCAGCCGGCGAACTTCTACTCCCTGCGTCTGGCTGAGTTCACTCCAGGCTTCAGTGGTCAGTGACTGTATTATCTCCTGACACTGATGTTCATTTGGTCCAAAAACACAAAGGCAGACCCCAGAACTATCAAATAACAATCAAAAACCATTAAAAGCAGACCAAAAACACAAAATCTGACCCCCAAATCATCAAAAGCAGACCAAAAACACAAAATCTGACCCCAAAACCTCTATAAACCAACCCAAAACCATCGAAAACACAAAATCCGACCCAAAGACCTCCATAAACCACCCCAAAACCGTCAAAAACACAAAATCCGACCCAAAAACCTCCATAAGCCACCCCAAAACCGTCAAAAACACAAAGTCCGACCCAAAAACCTGCATAAACCACCCCAAAACCGTCAAAAACACAAAATCCGACCCAAAAACCTTTATAAACCACCCCAAAACCGTCAAAAACACCAAATCCGACCCAAAGACCTCCATAAACCACCCCAAAACCGTCAAAAACACAAAATCCGACCCAAAGACCTCCATAAACCACCCCAAAACCGTCAAAAACACAAAATCCGACCCAAAAACCTCCATAAGCCACCCCAAAACCGTCAAAAACACAAAGTCCGACCCAAAAACCTGCATAAACCGCCCCAAAACCGTCAAAAACACCAAATCCGACCCAAAAACCTCCATAAACCACCCCAAATCCATCAAATAACAGACAAAAACCAACTCAAAAACTGACCAAAAGCACCAAAGACTGGCTCTGGACACTTCAAAACCACATTCCCATCTAGAGCACAGTGAGAACTAAACATAAACCAAATTTCAACTAAATGGCAATTTAACAAAAAATATGGCAAAGAAATGGGCAATTCTAGTGATTCTTTAAATGAATGAAGGATGTTTTTAAAGTGACGGTTTATTTTGTCTCAGTTCTTCCTGAAATCAGAAATTAAGACATTTTCTTATTTTAAGAGCAAAATGATTCTTATTTTTAGAAAACAATGTTTGCACATTCTGTCACAAAGCACATTTTTAATATTATGTTCCAATGAACTTTACATTTATTTAAAAACAACCACAAATAAATAAAGAGAGAAAAAAAAACAAGTTTGATTTGACTATTTCTAGTTAGAGAATAGCTGACAGCACATGTTCATGTTTGCAGGTGCCGACATCGCCAACATCTGCAATGAAGCCGCGCTTCACGCCGCCAGAGAGGGCTTCAAGTCCATCGACACCTTTAACTTTGAATATGCCGTGGAGAGAGTCATCGCAGGTGTTCAGCTCATTAACATGCGTTTACACTAGAGGCTTGTGCGCAGCTGACGTGTGTGTGTGTGTGTGTGCAGGGAGTGTGAAGAAGAGTAAGATCTTATCTAAAGAAGAGCAGAGGGTGGTGGCCTTCCATGAGTCCGGTCATGCTTTAGTGGGATGGCTGCTGGAACACACCGACGCCGTCATGAAGGTGAGCAGCTCTGAGATCAGCTGGAAAACTGCGTTTGGTTAAAGCAATTCACTGAGAAAAATCCACATGCACAAATAAGGCAAAAAAAACTCAAATTAAGCTGCCAGTGGAGTGAGAATTGTGCTTGATAACAACGTCTCAAAACAAGACAAAAAACGTCTTTAAAAAGTTCTTAAAACAAGAAAAAAGCTGATATTATAACTAAATTCAAGCAGCACAAACGTCTTTAAACCAATGCAAAAATAATCAAATTAAGGATTATTTTTTGATTACTGGTTGGTTTTAAATAAATGTAAAGTTCATTGGCACATAATATTAAAAGAATCTTTGTGTCAGAATGTGCAAACATTGTTTTCTAAAAATACGAATCCTTTTTCTCTTAAAATAAGAAAATATGTCTTGAAATTTCTGATTTCAGGAAGAACTGAGACAAAATATACCGAACACTGTTATAAATGAACTTTACATTTATTTAAAATCAACCACAAATTTAAAAATAATCCTTAATTGACTATTATCCTATCCTTGGCTGTTTCTGCATTGGTTTCAAGACGTTTGTGCTGCTTGAATCTAGTTATAAAATGTATATTTTCTCAGCCTTTTTCTTTTTTAAAGACGTTTTCTGTCTTGCTTAAAGATGTGCTTATGTGGAATTTTCTCTCTCCATTGTCAGATCATTTTGCTTGATTTGAGGTTTTTTTTCTTTTCTTATTTTTGCATGTTGATGTTTTCCAGTGAGATTGGTTATAGTTGGATAGGATTGGTTTGTGCAACTTTGCCTCCTCATTTCAGAACACATCCGCACTTCACTGATGCCTATATAATAATATTAGGGATTATACATTATATTAAATAGCATATTTGCATTGTGATGGGTTGGTGTCTTGATCTGTGCTTGTCCTCCAGGTTTCAATAGCTCCCAGAACCAATGCCGCTTTGGGCTTTGCTCAGATCCTGCCGAAGGATCAGTATTTGTTCACCAAAGAGCAGCTGTTTGAAAGGATGTGCATGGCTTTGGGTGGACGAGCGTCGGAGGCCATCACCTTCAATAAGGTCACCACAGGTGTGGCATCTACACACTTACATCACCTGATAACACTGCGAGAGTCATGAAAGCTTTCTGTGTAAACTTCTTTAAAGTGTGAGAGAATTTTGTTCTTCACGTGGCTGTGGAAGTCACTTAATTAAAAGTGCTTGTTTGCATTGAACTGTTATTTTTAGTCATCCCATCAGAAATAACATTAAAATTGGATAACATTTAGAGCTTTGAAGTGTTAGAAAAAGTGTGAAGTGCTTCAATTTCACTCTGAAAGGTTTTACTAAACAAAGACTATTTCTGCCACAATCCCATGGTTACAGTGAGCGTTACTGCATGTGAATGAATGTTGGTGTTTTGTGAATTGAAAAGCCTTCTATAACTTGCTCAACTTATGGCACAGTCTTTCTCCTGATATCCACATCATCCACATAAGTTTGATCCGATATGGTTTATAACAGAAAAGTCTGAGGAAAATTCGACTGCTTCTCACTATTTCACTATATCTTGCAGCGACGTTATTAATAATGCAGTGAATTCAAACACTTTCTCCCTGGATCTCTGTAGTAGCGGTGTTGCGCAATCGAGATCGGCCCACAGGTAAACCAGTTCTGCGCTGTATATTATTGCTCAGAACTGAAAAACGGCTCAAATGAGTAGCACGGTTTTGCAGCAAATGACACGAAACCGCGCTGCTCAAACGCTGTTTTATCCCACTTTCATTCCATTTGCTCTGATCTTTCTCGTTTGCAAAAGATCTTGTTAATTGGGCAATACAACCTCTAACTAAATGTAGTCGCACCAGAAAGAAATGAGGGCAAAAATGCGACCGTTTTGATGCATTCTGTAGCATTAGACATCAGATAACCTATAAACTTGCCGCAGGCGCTCAGGATGACCTGCGGAAGGTGACGCGGGTGGCCTACGCCATGGTGAAGCAGTATGGGATGGTGGCCAGTGTGGGCCAGGTGTCTTTCCCTGACGATGATCAGGCAGGTGTGGGACGGAGACCGTTCAGCCAAGGCCTGCAACAGCAGATGGACCATGTGAGTGCAAGAACAAACACGTGGACACTCGCTCTGATTTACTGTGGTGGCAAAATCTTTTGTCAATTCTGAATAAGAGAAATATCCCAGTTGTCTTTATAAAGGTTTATTTTCTTGCAAGAAAAGGTCAACAGTCATACAGACTGAAGAAGGGAGGGCTGCTCCAGCACTCTTATCTCTAGTCAAGGCTAAAGGCTCATGTTGTAATTTTCCATTCATTATCAGGAACACATTACCCTCTCTATACCTCAATCCTATTTCTTACAACTTATTATCTCTCTCTTACTTAAAATACAATTAATGTCAAGAAACAAAATATAATCATGAATAAGAATAAAAAGAAAGCATATCATTTATAAGTTCCATTACTTTTGCATTTGGCAAAGCGACTTGCATTGCGTTCAAGAAACACATTGACATTCTAATCAGTTCTTGCTTTCCCTGGGAATCGAACCCATGACCTTGATGTTGCAAGCTCCACGCTCTGTTTGAGATACAGGGAAGCTTATATCATGTGTCTTGAATATGTGTGTTATTTATGTGTATTCCCTTCTCTCATGTTCAGGAAGCTAAGCTGCTGATCGCAAAGGCCTACAGGCACACCGAGAAATTGCTTTTGGACAACAGAGACAAACTTATTTTGGTAAGACATGCTCACATCCTTGTTAGTATAGCAAGATCATCCCACACCCCCCAAAAAAGTTATGAAATTGAGAAAAAATTTCAAAAATTTCCTGCATGGCAGAGATTCCCGATGAAAATCACTGCTGAGCAAAAATTACATTAAGGCTCGTCTAACCAGAAAACATCTTGATGATCCCCAAGACTTTCAGAAAAATACTCTGTGGACTGACGAGACAAAGGTTTAACTTTTGTCCCATTATATCTGCCATAAAAGTAAAAGCATTTCAGAAAAGAACATCATACCAACAGTAAAGTGTGGTGGTGGTAGTGTGATGGTCTGGGGGTGTTTTGCTGCTTCAAGACCTGGAAAACTTGCTGTGATAAATGGAAACACTCTAATTACCGAAAACAGTTTGCAGTTGTTGCTGCTAAAGGGCCAAAACAGTTATTAGATTTCGGGGGAAACACTTTTTCACACCATGATAGATGGATATTATTTTAGATATGACAAAATATAAATATTATAACATGCATATCATTTGTATCAAAACTGTCTTTTGTCTCATACATTTTTTAAACCACTTTTATGATTTATTTTCACACAAACTCTGTTGTTCCATCAGAGTTCAATACAAACATATCTTTTGTCATGAAGTCATGCGCTATGGGAGAAGTGAAAAGCACATGTTAATGTTTCTTAAGCCCTGTATTACAAACCCTTCTTCTTCTTTGTTTGATTTTGGAGAATAGAAATGTCATATCACTAAATCTAAACATGGTCGTATTATACATTTTCATTCAAGTGTAGACTTCATACGGCACCTGTGTGTTTGACGGTGACTTGTTGTTGTTTTCAGCTGGCTAACACTCTGCTGGAGAGGGAGGTGGTGAACTACGACGACATCGAGGCTTTGCTGGGACCTTCTCCGTTTGGACCCAAGAAGGTGATCGCCCCTCAAAGCTGGGTGGAGGCCGAAAGAGACAAGCAGGACACCGGAGAAGACGAGCCGCGCGGCCCCCGGAGACCCCCCCGCAAAGACCAACAGGATGACGACCTCAACCTGAGCCCGGCGTGAGCGTCAGGACACGCGTGTGCCGCGGATCTGAGTGTCAGTCAGTGTTGTGCTTTCAAGGGAAGAAACCCTCCCCGAATGTTGCCAGCATGTGTGCGTATTGAGCTTCTAATCTAGGCTGATTATTTTGGCCAGTAATTATATTTAGGACATTTGATTAAGAAGCAAAAGCAACTTACAAGCGTTTAATTCTTCAATAAGAACTCGCTCTTTTAAAGAGTAAGGTAGTTGTGCTTTATGAGCGTCAAACTGGTTTTGTTAGAGCCGGTAAGCGTTGCCAGATGTGGATATTCTGCACCATATGTAATAAATTATTATATTTATGTTTCATTTCCAAGAGTTTTTATTGAGCAACGTGATTAATCTTAATGTTTTTGTCTGATGTTGCACTTTATTTTAACATGTCTTTGTTTCAGTGTAATTAGACATGCAGGTATTGATAATATTGATTAACTAAAACTGCTGAACATCCAATCAAGAGCTGATTTCTAATGGGATCTATTTTGTTAATGTTGTGCCATTTAAAATCAATGCTCAAAAATGCCCAGAATGCATATAATGCCTACAAAGTTCAAGATTGCAAAAGAATACTTGTATGAGATTTTGTTTTTTATGTTATTACATAAGCCATAATTAAGCAACGGCAGGAGAGTCAGGCTTCTGCATTCAATAAACAAGTTAATGTTAAGTGACACATTTTAGACACAGTTTTTGCTATTTCAGCAATGAAAGTAGTTGCAAACAAAAGGTTTTGTTATTAAATTAATCCACAGCTTTGAACAAAGTAGGCCTATATTTACATTTTTATATATTTGACATATCAATTCAAAATATTATTTTTAAACATTTCTCTCAGAATTATTTAATGCACTAACTTCTCAGCCTCTGAAACACAAATATGAAGTTTATTGTTAATGATTTGATTGACAGCTGAACTGCATTTATTGATTTCTCAGACAGTAGATGTGGATCTTTTAGAGGATTTTGAGGAGATCCGGCCTGGTTTAAGTGGTTTTGGATTTTTGCATAATTTATATATCTTACTATAGTAACTACATGCAATGAGTAACATGAACACTACAATTAAGTGTCTTAATTTTATTATTTCACCTTCTTTTAATATAAATGACCAAAACAACCTCTGCAAACTAATTCACACAGACTGGAATCATTCCAATCTTTTATTCATAACTGTAAAGATAAAGACAGCATTTCACATTTTCTGATGAAATAAATATTAAAAACAAAACTATTCAGTTCAAAATTGACAAACAAACAATAATAATAGGTATTGTGTAATTATGAAAAAGCTTTGTTCCAAACATATGTACATTTGAGGCGTCGTTCATTTGGCGAACAGTTTCGCAGCGTATGAAAATAAATGTTAGAAATATTAAGGCTCTTTAAATGTCTTGGATTTACTTTTGAAGTTAAATTGCAGAAAAGCAAAACATAATATTACAAGCAAATCTATGACGCAATATACTCGTCATATGTAAAAAAACTGAGATAAGAACAACTGATCAAATGTTCTCAAGTTTAAAAAAAGCATTTTATCAGTCAAACAATCTTAAAATACATTCCTGAACAGTCAATAATTTTTTTGTGGTTTTTTTAAGGAATATGACTTTCATGTTAAAAAAAATAAATGTAGCGGAATTTCGAAGCTGCTCTTCTTTTTTTTTTATTAGACTTTCACTGTATGTATATATATATATATATAAATATAAATATATGGCTGGGGGTTTAAAAACAAGTTATTTCTAACTGTTGAAGTGCAATAAGAAGCTTTTGCTAAAGAGAAGAGATAAAGAGAAAAACGCTCACTGCTCGACTGAATAACTTTAGTGGCTTTAACAAGCAGAAACGTATCTATACATTTCATTTACACACTCTCACACACACATACTCACTTTCACACACATACACACACTCTCAAATTCCACACGTGTGTTTTTCTTATTTCCATTTCATTTGTAGTTTTTCCTATATGCTTGTAATTAGTTTCTTTATCTTTATTTTATCACTGTCTCCCGTAAGCTTCAATTGTTTGGGCTAATATTAGATTTTCATGATATTGAAAAGGGCGATTCATATCACACAGCCATAATAACACATGTAATGTAGGCATATATAAAAGAGCAGCTCGGAAATTCAACAATAGATTCAACAAAATCCTCTTTTGTGCTCAAGAAAGTCATATGGGTTTAGCATGACGGCGAATAAGTGTGAATAAGTGTATCAAAAATGAGTGAATAAGTGTATCATTTTTGTTTCCGGGTGCTTCATTCTTTCCATTCACGCCTCATGCTCAGCAAGCCTCAGTGTTGGTCATCAGATAATAATCCTTTGAGAACATGACATGTGTTTTATGAACAAGCCTTCCCTTTCTGCTGCATGTCTAATGGGGTTGAACACACGCTTCCTCTCTGCAGTTGTGTTTGCACAGCAGCTGTCGCATCAGAAATACTTCACTGATCCATGAAGGAAAGGGACGAAGTGTATGTGTGTGTGTGTGTGTGTGTGTGTTCTCTTTTAACACCATATCACTGGGGAACAAACAGTCAATATCAATGATGTAAACGTCCCCATCCATGCATCATACGCTCTCTCTCATACAGAAGATGGGCTGTTGGGTTTGCATGAGGATCTGAAGGACATGCATGTATGAGCGCGAGAGAATCCGTCTGCCGTCTAACGTGGGTCGTACATGTTAGCCAGTTTTTTGAAGCGCGGGCCCCAGTCGTTGAGGTAGTCGTAGTCCTGGTCTCCGTCGGAGCCCATGGAAGCGATGGAGCTGAGGCTTCCCGCGACCGAGCCGTCGCCCTCGTAGTCGTAGATCAGCGCGGTGTCGTACGGCGGGACGTTCGGGTCATTGTCTGCGGCGTCCAGGCCCTGTCGAGGTGAAGAACAGCCGAAAACTGTCACCAAACAAAGTGCATTTGAGAAGCAATCATATTTGTTGCCAAGCAATTATAAAACACTATTTTGTTTGAGAATCATCAGAAAATTTGACTCTTCTTCGCTACACTTTAATGGGGCGTATAAAGTCAATTTAATGCTTTTTTCATTCATTTTTAATTGTTTTATTTCTTGTCCTGTCAAGCGATTACAATTTTTAATACAATTCCACAATGTTGCGATTAATTAAATCGCAAATTAATCACACATCAAATTTGGATAAGAAATCACCAGCAAAAGATAATTATGATTAAAAAAAATGAAGATTAAAATCATAATAGTTCCATACGCTTTCATTGAGGGGGTGAAAACTTTTTTCTTTTTACAATAACTCTATTAGAGTATTTAAGCTTCATACACTGTGTATTTATTACTGACAAAGCCTTGCAACCAACCTAAATCACGCTAGCAAACTTGCTAATTCATGTTAAGTCATGCTAGCAACATGCTAGTTATAGTTAAATCTTGCTAAGGGCAGTGCTAATTCTCGCTAGGAAACTTGCTAATTCATCTTAAATCCTGCTAGCGACATGCTAGTTAAAGCTAAATCATGCTAAAAACATTTTAAATGGTGCTAATGGCATGGAAATTTATGCTTACAACATGTTAATTCATGCTAACAAACTTTTCAAACTTGAAGCTTCTACTTTAAACTCTCAGGCTAGGCTTTCTCAAGCCAACTTCAAAGTTTGTTCACAAACTTTACTCATCTTAAGGTCATTATTGTGTTAAATGAGAAAAGGGTTAGAGTTTAGTTTAAAGGTTTGTGTTAGAGTTCAAATAGACATTACAAAAAGATTGTTTTCATACGACTCAACAGAGTTCTTTAGGCTTCAGTGGTCGTGAGGGCGAGTAAATGATGACAGATGTTTTATTTCTGGAACAAATTGTCACCAGAAAATTGGTAGGTTTTTCATTTTTAATTGAAATTATTCAGTAAATTATAAAATACACTGCCAGAAGGTGAGTAGTTTTCATTAACTACTATTGCAGTAACAATAAACTAATATTAAACTAAACCCTATTGCAAGTCTATGTAGTTAAATCTATTTACACAGACACCTTAAAAGAAAGTGTAACCAATAATTGTATGTATAATATATGTAAAACTATTGATGTGAGATATTTGTGCGATTAGGACAGGTGTTTAAAAATTGTGTTGTAAAAATGTAAGGGGTCACCAGATTAGAGAAATGAAGTATAAGTATAATTAGTGCACTGTATCAGTTGATTAGTTTAAATGTGAGAAGATAATAGTTAAAGACACTTTATGTAAACTTTATGGGACTCTTATTGTTTATTAAAGAAAACTCTCTTACCACATTGATGAAGTCTTCGATGTCGGTCGGGTCTCGGGGGTTTTTGCGGGGATATGTCGGAGAAGGCAGGTTATGGGGTGCATCTTTCCTTAGAGGTTGTTTTCCCCTGGGAAAGCCGCAGTCTTGCGGGAAAAATGAGGCTGGGACAGGAACCGTGTCACTCGGGCTCCTCAGAAAATCAATATTAAATGCATCCTATTGGACGGAAACAGATTTAGGTATTTCAGGACGTTCCCCATTTCACTTGAAAACACAAATAAATCCAACAAACATAGAAGTTTGTGACACTTTGCTGGCTGAGAACAATGAAGGATTCTTCCAGGATTTAGCGTGGGACTCTGTCCAGATGTGCATGCGTCATCTGGAGGAAATCCCTGGAATACATGCATTACTGACCATGAAGACCTAGACTTTAGTGAGAAGTGTTCACTTACCTTAACAAATACCACTGCTGTCTTACAGTCTCAATGCTTACAGATCACTTCTTCAAAACTCACAGTTCTCCTGACAGCACTAGTTCACATACAAACCAGCAAAACGCTTCATCCATGCCTCAAATCAAGGTTTTCACAGAACAAACACACTTTGTCGCTCAGTGTCTGTAACACTCACACCAGTAGCTCGACAGAAGCTCAGCTGCTTTTAAAACAGTGCAGCTTTCCCAGTAGCTGAACAGTTTTTACAGCAAGTATCGGCGTTTTGCGACCAAAAGCTAAATCCCGTTTGGCATTTTGATGAGCCTGCAATGCATTGAAACGTGCAACGTCTACTTATTAGATCATAAACTACATTTACCGCCATCTATTGTTTCATCGCTCATCTTTTGTCTTTTAAGATCTTACTTTTATTTTAGTCGAGGAACATGTGAAGGGAACGTAGTGAGCCTGAAATTTGTGAATGTTGTGTATATTCACAATAATTGTTTAATATAGGCCTACAATATCGACCAGCGCTGTTGATTTAACACAGTAAGTTGGTTGTTCTGATTATAGTATTTTATTTTTAGATTCAGAATGTATTTCATTATGGTATTACTGTAGAATTGGTGGTGGTTGAGGAGATTCACTTTGAGCTCTGGAAAAGCGCTATATAAATATAACATTTCTTCTTCTTCTTCTAGAAATGTATCAATCAGTTTTGTATTATTTTAGCCTCCAGGAAATGGGCTGGAAAACACTGGCATAACGCACACTTTAATGCAAACATACTGGATGTAGTATGCTACTCTTCATCTACTCTCCTGAATGATCTTTACATAATACAGTAGAACCCCGACTTACGAAACACTCTACGTACGAAAAGTTCGACATACGATAAAGGATTTCGGGTTTTTTTCCGCCCGAGTTACGACAAAATGATCGAGATGCGAAAAACGAAATCTCGGCGAGGCGACGATTTCCGAGTTTTGTTTTGATATTCGCGCTGATTTTGGTTCGGGTTGGATGAAGACTACAGTTTGTCCGGTCAGAACAATGATGTCTCACTCAGGGAATGATCCAAAACTGGTATTTATTAAAGGTGCATAGATCGATAAAACCTCAACGATTGGCACTAATTCCCTGTATTTCACTCAATAAACTATATACAATCTTCAGCCGATCTCTTTAATCATCCATCAACTCTCTTCTGTCACGACACTTCCTGAACTCCGAGGGAAAGTTTGGAATAGTCCATTTCGCACTGAATGACAGGGATGGCTGGAATAGTCCATGTAAGAAGGGGAACACTTTTTACAATCCTGCTCTCCTATTGGTCAGCATCGCTCCCACCAGCCTCTGCTATTAGCATAAACTTTTTTCTAATCAGTAACCATGGATGTGAAGATTGTTGCTGAAGTCAAAGCGAAGAAGAGGGTGCTTTTCCTTGAATCGAAAAGGGAGATTATTGAGAAGTATGAAGCTGGGTTGCGCTTTGTCCCATGCTGAATATTGTGTTTTTGCAGGGCTTGGAACGGATTAGGCAATTAACATGTAAAAGCCTGACCGACATACGAAAAGTTCGAAATACGAAACCAACCTCGGATTAATTTCGTAAGTCGGGGTTCTACTGTATATCGTTTCAGATCATTAGTATTCACTTGGGTAAAATGTGGTATATGTTGTCAGTCTCTCACCTCATCCTCTTCTCCTCCTCCCTGCTCATCATAATGAAAGACATTGTCTCGGATGTCGTCGTCAGACGCTCCGACCAGCAAACCTGCTTTTCCCATGTTCTGCTTCGCGCAGCCCTTCACCGCCACAGCGAGAAGAAGAAGAACTGAAGACACACAATTGGGTTTTACTATAGCAAATTTAAAGTCTATCTACAACCGATATAGGGTATAAGGGTAATAGTTGCTATTTAGGTATATGCACGTATTTACTTACAGAACAGAAAAGCAACACTTCCCATAATAATCATAAGGGCAATGAAGCTTATTCCCAATTTGGTTCCAAAGACGGCTGCGGTGAAGCTCTTGCAGTCCCCGAAACTGTCACAGGGACACACGGTTACGTTGAGCAGAGCATTAGAGGAGAGGGAAGGGGAGCCGGAGTCGGATACGATCACGGGAATGGAGAACTCCCCTCTCTCTATGTCTATCAGCGGCTGAAGGACTGCATGGGTCTCTGGTTACGTACATGTGAAGAGACAGAAGAAAAAACAAGGGGTCTTAGAAATGAAACACTGTGAGCTCCGTCTCCCTGTCACCTCTGAGTACACCTTCATTAACTCCATCATGGTTGGAGCTGAACTCTGCGGGACAGTCCTTCCCTGACAGGACAGCGAGGCAACCAATCAGCTCTTTGAGCTTTGGGATAATCCTGAAGACCTTGGCTGTGTCCGAAATCGCCTCCTCAAAGGGATGCCGCTTTTACCCAGTTTGTGCTGTCTAATAATCATTTGAAACTTAGCACACTAGCGGCTCCAGTAGTAATTTGAACTCTGTCATGGACACTAGGAATGTAAACCTTCATTAATAATCAATTAAAAATGAATTTATTCCTGTATGATATTACGCTGTAGCTGCATTGGACCAGCGGTTTGGAAAATGGATGGATGGATGATTCCACTGAAGTGCCATCTTCCACCGCAGTGCATTATGGGTATTCTCTTCCCATTGAGCGTACATCAGTTGTGCATTGTGGGATTGAATGAGTGCACTTTCGGACGCCACTACAAATTGAATGCCCTATTTTAGAGTGTAGGCTATGTTTGATTAAGGGTGGAGCAAAAATCTACAGGAAAAGCTTCATAACTGCTTTAACCAATAATTCAATCCAACCCCAATCAACCAGTTCCAGCAGAAAGAACGTGCTGGTTAACCAGATCACTGTGCACCAGGTATACCAGCACCAAACCAGCAAAACCCAAACCAAACAGCTCCAGGATGGACTTTCATACTAATCTAAGCTGGTTTTTAGCAGGGTACAAATTAGGGGTGTAATAATACATGTATTTGTCCCAAACAACCCCGGTACAGATGTCACTGTTCGGCGAATACGGTCAGTCACAGGCAATTCACTCTCCAGTCCAGAAGGGGGCGTGTGTGTTAATGCAACACTGTTTGCTAATCCCACGACAGAAGAAGAGACGATCCATGCACAAACCCAACACAAGAGTTCAGAGGCGCACAAGAGCCGCTAGTAGCCGATACGCTGAGTATTCATTTTTGTGACACGCTCCACAAACCAGTTCACGGAAAGTAAACCTGTTTGTTTTCTTTATTTCAAAAAAGAGTGTGCACAATTAAAAATAGACCCGTTACGGTTTCAAATCTTATCTATATGACCATAACCATATTTTAAGTTGTTTCCGGAGTTATAATGAGACAGAATCTTACTACAATCAAGTGATGAAATAAATATTTGTGTCCTGGAAACGGGAATCCTCAGGTGTCGAAACTCATATTAAAACATGACCCAAAATCGAGGTACGTACCGAACCGCGACTTATGTGTGGCATTACGACCCCAGTAAAAATACGTATAAAGTACATTTATGTTTTACCATTGAGAGTTATGATGGTCCAGTTGGCAGCTACATTTTGGTCAGCAATGACAAACGTGAAGGGGTCAGCTTGAGGGGACATGTCCTCGTCCACTGCACTCAGCAGCAGGCCCAGTTTATCCCGGTCCCTGTCGCTGCACACGGTCCCACTCGAGGGTCTCAGCACTGGGGGGTAATCATTGGTCTCCCACAGACTGACCTCCAGTGTCGCTGTAGCAGAGACGGCGTCTGGAAAGAGAGGCTTTTTTATTCGACCAAGGCCACACTGCTTACTTAGTGTCAGCTGTTTCGGTCTGAGCTGCTCACCCGGATCCGTGACCTTCACGACAGCAGAGTAGATGTTGTTCCTCACGTGTGGAGATCGGATATTGAAGGTTTTTCTGGCTGTGATCTGACCATTCGCATGGTTGATAGCAAACCAACTATCAGGATCCTGAAGAATTTCAAACCTGAACAAAAAAAGCAAAGTCCTAAGTAACACCTCCCTCTAATATTAAGATTTGAAGTGTGTTAAATTGAATACAGTTAAGCACACTTCTTATAGGAGCACACGCTCCTGAATTCATGACTTTTTTACTACAATATCAGGTTAAGGACAAGCTTATGATATGACAAGCTCATATTGGTGATATGACTGCTTGATAAGAATATTGTTCCAGCACTAAGAAAGGAAGTTGATGTATAAACATGTGAACGGCTCTGATGTGATGTGGGAGAAATGAACCTCACCTCAGTTTGCCGCTATCTGGATCATGAGCGATTTCTGAGACCAGCACCGTACCGGGAACAACAGACTCCGGAACAGTGACTTTAATGGGGTTCTTATAGAAGACGGGGGGCTCGTTTTCATTCATCACTCTGACGGTGACTGAGGCGCTGTGTATTTGTTCGTATGGGGCTTTAAAACCGACTTCATTCTCAGCTGTTACAACCAGCCGATACTCCGCCTGAGACTCGAAGTCTAGCGGCTGCAAGAGAGCAGAGACATTGTGCTTGAAATGTCGAGTGAAAATAATACATAAACACATTCACACACTCAATGGGAAGGGGAAAGGAAGGGATACATACTGACACAGAAGCTCACATTCGTTTTTATAAAACTGGCAAAAGCTGTGAAATATGGCTGTGTTGCGCATACAAAAAATGGGCCGGTTCTTCGATATATTTGCCACCCGGACTTCTTGTGTTAAGGAAATGTCAGCACACACAAAACTATTGCCAGTTGAACTGGCCAGTAACTGTTGATGGTGGTGCTACACTTTTCCTTATAGATGTTGAATTTGCCGTGGATAATAACGAGGCTGTGAGGAATTGACGTCCATACAATGACATTGTGTGCTTTTCACAACTCACATTTCACATTTCGTTGGCTGGACTGATTGCATTTTGTTAAACAGCAGTGCAGTCCATCGAACACTTCCTCACAGCCTTTGATTCCTGTCAAACCTTAAATATGATGCTACACCGATGAAGGTCTCACCTTCACCATGGAAGAACCGTTAAAGTCTCACTGAAGTGAGTTGAACCACGCATATCAAACAACTCCTCCCCTTTAAAAAATAACCAATGGAGTTTAGTTTACATCACAGCTCTGAGCTGTTGATCTCCATAAAGCCGCAGTTTCCTCCTGATCTCTAACCGTTTCTCCTCAATCTCTCTCTAAAACACATGATTGTGTGCAGAACTCAAACGGGTGGATGTGTTTCTCCTCTGATCTCCTCCATCTCTCTAAAACACATGATTGTGTGCAGAACTCAAACGGGTGGATGTGTTTCTCCTCTGATCTCCTCCATCTCTCTAAAACACATGATTGTGTGCAGAACTCAAACGGGTGGATGTGTTTCTCCTCTGATCTCCTCCATCTCTCTAAAACACATGATTGTGTGCAGAACTCAAACGGGTGGATGTGTTTCTCCATCACATGATCCGCTCTGGTCTGTCGAGTCTCTGGATCTGCGGCGCTTCACTGACACTAACATCAATCCAGACTTCATTCCCCTAATCAAAGATCTTCCCACTGTCTGAATCGCTCTATATAGTGACTATGAGCCGTTCATCATGTAGAAAACAGTGTGTGAACGAGTGACCGATTTCAGCCGCAGCTTCTGTTTATAATGTAGGGGGCGGAGCTCCGGATTCTAGAGCATTTGATTGGACGGAAAATCTGATGAGAAGAGATGTCATCAAAATCACTGATCCATATTGGCATAGAGACTTAGATTTTAACGCTTATGTCTTCTAAATGTGAATTTTGCCATTGTTTTAGAGCACTAGCTTACAGATAACCGTAAGACTAACATATTCATGCTAATTTGATTTCATGGGGACTTACAAACTTTCCTTGAAAACAGTACAAGAACCATTTTATTAAGAACTGATGAACTGAATCAGGCTCTTCGATGGCATTGCTGTGAAAAATCACTATTTGTAAGAGTGTAGGATGAGCCTCAGCGGCTACAGTTTTTAATCCACCATATTTGTGGCAATAATCTCACCTTAACCACAGAAATGATGCCTTGGTTGGAGACCGGGTCTGTGCGGATGGCAAAGTGTCCTAAAGTATTTCCCTTCCCGATGGTGTATGTAATCCTCCAGTTTTCTCCTCCTCTCTGGTCCTTATCCGTGGCATTGACCCTGCCCACCTCTGCCAGCAGCTGGTTCTCCATTGCATTCATGATATACTGCGCTCACAAAATTGGAACAACAGCTCAGAAAACAGATCAGGTGAACGTCACACACTGCATGTATTTTCGATTGGTTTCATACCATGGTAGGCTGGAATTTGGGAGCGTGGTTGTTAATGTCAGAGATGTGAATGATGGCACGACCAGTGGAGATCAGGCCCATTCCAGACATGTCGGCCACCTGGAGCGTCAGCCTGAAGGACTGCACTACCTGGACACACACAGCAGGGCATGTTACTGCTTTCTTTTCCTCTATGCTGTTCATTTATAAGAGACAGATCAAACCCACATCTCTGTCTAGTCCCACATCTCGTATGTAGATGACTCCAGTTTTGTTGTTAATGCCGAACATGGTCTTGTTGACGCTGTGGGGAGGGATGCTCTCTTGCCCGGTGATGGAGAAGCTCAGAGCTGCGTTCTCCGTCAGCGGATCATCAGAGTCGACCGCTGTCACCTGCATCACTGACGTTCCTGGACACAGACAAGCACAAAACAAGGTGAAACCCATCAAAACTTGGTAAAGGTTAAGGGACTTGGTATGTGAACAGGAAACAAAGTGATGGATATGGACATGATTCAAAAAGGGTAAATGGTCTGGAAAAAAAATAGTTACACATTGTTCGCGGCCAAAATTGACGGCCATCTAGTGGAAGCATTTGCTCACACAAAAATCACACTGAAAGTTCGTTTACTGAGATATCAATCTCAAATAATATTCAAATTAATAAGTTGGAACACAACTGTTTTAGATTTATGGCTTTGATTTATTTTCTCCGTTTTAGAGCAATAAATGTTTTGGAAAATACATCTTTGATATATATAATGAAAATTGTATTTTTGTGCATTTTTCATAACAAATGTAACATTTTGTTTTCCCCCAAAAGTTCAGAGAGAGAGAGAGAAAGAAAGAAAGAGTGAAACAGTGAGAGTGAAAGTGAAAGTGAAAGAGATAGAGAGAGAGAGAGTGAGGAAGGGAGAGAGAGAGAGAGAGAGAGAGAGAGAAGGAGAGACAAGATTTTATTTCTTTCCAGAACATGAAAAATGGAAAAGAACAGCCTAGATATTGTGCTAAATAACTTGATTTGAGAATAAAAAAAAATAAAAAATGTTTTTCATTAAAAAACAATTTATTAAAATATTTGTTTAAGTTCACATTACCTGGAACAGAGAACTCTGGGATAGTGCCGATGAACTCTTTCTGTGTGAATTCAGGCCTGTGGTCGTTCTGATCCAGAACGTAGATCTCAATGGTGGTGGGACTCTCCAGTCTCTCTCCACTCGGCGAGAGCGCAAAGGCTTTGAGCTGAGGATATTATACATGTGAGTTATTCACAAATATCACATGGTTCATCAAGAGTCTCTCATCTGTGCGATACAGTAAGTCTGAGGCCACACTGTAAATCTGCAATCTAATTTAAATTTAAAAAACAGTATCAGGAATATGAGAAATGTAGTATTCAGAAACCCTTGATATTAGCGACACCGCTGGTCATTAAGTGAACTGCAGCCAGTAACTTATTGATCAAGCTCGGACTCATTTACGTTCACACATTTATCAGATGCTTTTATCCAAAGCGACTTGCATCGCATTCAAGAAACACATTGACATTCTAATCAGTTCTTGGTTTCCCTGGGAATCGAACCCATGACCTTGATGTTGGAAGCACTGCTCTCTACTGATTGAGATAGAAAGCACACTTGTGTAATGTACGTAATGCACAAGACTGAACGGGTAGAAACACAACAAAAATAAACAATAAAAAGACAGCGGTGAGAAAACGGCAGTTCAGAAAGCATCTGATCACAGAGATTTGGAAATGTTGAATGGGAAATGTGTTTGAAACAAAAAAAGCTTGATGAATTGCATTATATGCATTCCACGAACCGTGCTTGCATTTCAATGCATTGTATTTTTAGGGCTTGTATTTTTATGGGTTGTGTATTTAAGCTGTGGATATTTCAATTCAAAACATTTCACAAATATTTTCATTATTAAAAGTTCAATAATCCATGTTCACCTTTCAGATTTCACTTCCAAACCTGCTGGTGAGAACGACTAACAGCCGATGGAGATCATGGATCGGATTAGATTAGATCTCTACTGCTTTTCCTGCAGTTCCCGGATGTGCGTTGTCAAATTTTCCGTCAAGTTTATAGGATATTATGGGTTGCATTTTTAAACAGACCTGAATATTTTGGAAGTGAAATCTGAACAGTGAATAAGGATTATTGAATTTTTTTAATAATGAAAATGTGTGTATAATGTTTTGAATTGAAATATTTACAACTTAAATATGTTGAATTTCAGCCGTAAAAATTCAAGACGTTAAAATGGAATGCATTTTTTTTTCATTTAGTACAATTCAACATTTCAATTTTTTTTATTTCAAACACATCTGTGATTCACATGCATCGTGTCAACAGAAGAGCTCATTAAAATCACACTGTTACGATAGTTTGATTATAAAGTGTATTTGAAATAATAGACTACAGTAATACCTTGAGATACGAGCATAATCCATTCCAGGATGAGCGCGTAACTCGAGTTGCTCGTATCTCAAGTCATTTTTTCCACATAAGAAATTCATCCGTTCCGGCCCTCTAAAAAACTCCCTTATTAGTGCTAACACTGGAAAAACATGTTTTTAATTGCCATAGAGACACACACACACAAAATTAAAGTAAACAAGGATTCCTGTGATATAAAATAAAATGTGGTTTTAATTATGAGTTCTTGCCTTCGATACAGACGATACAGTAGCGGCTAATGACAGAGGAGGGACGTAAATAATGCAAACACAATGCAGGAGACTCGTGGGAGATGCGTACGGAAGTCGACTATGGTGACAAATCAATGCCAAAAAGAAATGAGTGCAAAACTGATGTTTGTATGAGTAAATTACATCCGTGAGCTCGTTTTAATCTCTCGTGTGCATAACATCTCATCTGCACGCAATACACACGCATGAACATTCTCCACACGCGCTCCATCTCATCTCCACTGCTGTTTTTGCTCACAAGAACACTTTTATTTTAGTCAAGGAACACGTGAAGTGAACGAGTGAGTCGGCGTGGGCTTCGAGTGCTGCTAGCGTCTGTAAGCAGCTCGTATCTCAAATATTTACTCGTATCTCAAAGCAAAAATGTGCTGGAAGACTCGCTCGAATCTCAGAAATACTTGTATGTCGGGACGCTCGTATCTCAAGGCACTACTGTAAATAGATCTGGCTATGTGAGACTATATAGTTTGAATTACATCCTTTGCTTTGAGACTCTTTCAGCATTATCCTGAACATAGCGCACATAAACGTCACATCCTTGGGATTTTCCCGGGGAGAATAAACAACAAATTTTTCCAAGTCCTTCCTATGAAAGCCTGTCGACAGGCTTTCATATGAAGTAGGGGAAGGTCTTGTTTTTTAAATTTCATTACAAGCTGTTCACACTCTGGCAATTTTTACATGTAGCCCCTTTAAATATCGAACTAAATATATTTACCTTAAAACTTTTGTGTTTTTCCCTGTCCAGTGGCATTTTGCTCTTGATCCATCCTGTTTTATCATCGATTTCGAAGAGGCCTTTGGGGTCCTGGTCAACCCCGGGTCCTTCCAGCTTGTATATCACCTCCCCAGTGAAAACCTTGTCTGATTTAATCTGCAAAAGAAACAACATGGAACATGTTAAAGCCGTGTGGTAAAGGCAACGTTTGTGCTTTAACAGATATTTAAACTGCAAGAAGTCTACTTGATTAGAAAATCTTAAAACAATGAAAAAGCTGATTTTATAACTAGATTCAAGCCGGACAAACACCTTTAAACCAACGCAAAAATAGTTTTTATTTATTTATTTGTGATTGTTTTTAAATAAATATAAAGTTCATTGGAACATAATATAAAAAATTTGCTTTTTGACAGAATGTGCAAACATTGTTTTCTAAAAAATAAGAATCATTTTTCTCTTAATATAAGAAAATATGCCTTGAAATTTCTGATTTCAGGAAGAACTGAGACAAAATATACCGAAAAGATCCTTCATTCATTTGAAGAATCACCAGAATTGGCGATTTTTTCTTAGTTAGAAAATGTAAGTGATATTTACTTAAAAACAAACAAAATAATTTTTATGTTTAGTTCTAGGCAAGTTTATCTTAGAAGGAAAAACTAGATCTATTGCCTTATTTCGAGATTTTTTTGCTTTATCTGGAAAACATCTTAAAAACGTTTTCTAAATGTCCGTTTAACATCTGACAGAAAATGTCCTAAAGACGTTTTGCATATGAGCGAACAATAAAAAAATAAAAGTCTTCCAAACACACCAGCGTTTTATTTAATTTGATAAAAACTAACATCATTCGTCGTCATATATCAATTATCGTTGCACAGAAGAGTAAGCTTCAATTAATAATAGTTTATTAAAACACACAGACACTTAAATGTCTTCATTACAACCTGCCAAAATACACGTTTAGTCCAACTTGAAGAAATTACGAAAGAAATGACACTGTAAAACGCAGTTCTCAAGGTAACAGTAATATTGATAAAAAGGATTAAAACACTATTTTAAAGTTGTATCACACAAGCTTTCATACATGTTTTAATTTAAACCTCAAGCTTGCCAAAAATTAAAAGAAATTATTCAATGTTCAATTGATTACATTTTAATATTAAATAAATTGTTAGTTTTATAAATTGATTTGATTTAATTAAATTAGATTACATTAATGTTAATGTTTATGTTAATGATTAATGTTTTTATATTCTGTGACAGTAAAATAAGCCACAATAAAGTTCCAGAGAGGAAAAAACATGATATATTGTGAAACTGCCACAAAAATAAAAAATAAAAATAATAATAATGATGAATAATAATAAATAAATATTTGCACAGTTTATGTAAATGCCTGTGTTGCATTTCAGAATTGCATTTAGCAGCAACTATATCAAATTATTGAGACATTAATGTGTTCTAACTTTTTGTTGTATGTTGTGAATCTTTTGTCAATATTATTATTTAAAACCCCATTGTTTTAAGCCAGAATAAAATGACTCTCATAAAAGCACAAAATGCATCACTGGATATTTATATTCTTTTAAATAGGGTCAATCTAGTAAACCTGTACAGATTTTTTCGGCTCAGGAGGATCCGTTGGTTTACCTGGACCAGATCCTCAGGGACCTGCTTGCTGTTTTCTGACACTCGGATTGGAGGAATGACCCAGTCTCTCTTCACCCTGACCAGTGGACCGGCTCTGCTGCTCCTCCACGGCTTCTGACCTCTGACCTGCAACCAAACACATGCACTCGTTCACATGCATCCGCCAGGCCAGCAGGTGGCGATGTAACTTTGTAAAGAAACACTTCACACATAATACGCACAACATCACCATTTTCACAAATTAGCATTTTTTCTACACACAAAGTTTGAATACTGTTTTCAAAAGTTTGCGTTTTTGCGCAACACATACACACACACAAAACACTCACACAGACACACACACCCACACTCATACAGACAAACACTCTCGAACACTCACACACACACCCTCACTCACAGACACACACTCCTCACACACACACACACAGACATTCAGAAACACTTTCACACATGCACACACATTCAAAAACACACACACACACACACACACACAAACACTCTCACACAGACACACTCCCTCCCACACACTCACATACACACCCTGACTCAGACATACACACTCCTCACACACACACAGACACTCACAAACACTCAACACATGCACACACACTCTCAAACACACACACACACACAATACACACTCTCACACACACACACACACACACATACAGACTCACACTCACTCACTCACTCTCTCACATACACACACTCAAACACAAACACTCACTCACTCACTCACTCACTCACTCATACACACACACACACACACACACACACACACACACACACACACACACACACACACACACTCATGCAGCTGTTCAGTGGGGAAACAGGCTCAGTTTTGGGGTCAGAGGTCTGACTGGGGTCAGAGGTCAGCTGCTAAACGTGCACTTCCACACACACCGACACAATGTGTGTCAAACAGTGTCAAACTCTCACCAGAGACCAACACTGACTTATAAAACTACAAGATCCATGCAGTTGTAGTATTTTACCCAAGTTAAATGCAGAGAAAAGTAAGATCGTGTAAATGTTTCTGAGTAATAAAGCGCCGTTTATCACATCTATCAATGCGGAGCACAGTGAAATTTACCAGGCATAAACACTTCTCACCATCAAACTATATGAAACTATATTATTATACAGAATACCTTTGCAGAAAAAATAAATGTGGTTCACACTTCAATGTATTTATCAGCTGCTTTTATCATCGCATTCAAGAAACACATTGACATTCTAATCAGTTCTTGCTTTCCCTGGGAATCGAACCCATGACCTTGATGTTGCAAGCGCGGCTCTCTACTGTTAGACACAATGGAAAGCATTTATAGTATTTAATGTGCACGTGTAGTGTACGTCAGTGTACTATCGTTATGTTTCTTCCAAGCGAGTTGCAGTTTTGTGATCTGTTGCTTTAAATGCATTATCGTCTATATATGTAGCGTCTGCTATCATGCCATCAATGCTATGATCAGAGTTATCGTCCTTGCTGTGAACGAGCTTTAGAAAGCTCCCTCTTTAAGAATGCAATGTTTATTCCTCACAATGTAAGAATCCTGAATGGCAGCGATGGCGGTCATAGTTGCTGTGAGAATGCTGGACATCACAGGCATGCACAGACGCTGTTCGAGCGCACTAATCTTAGTCTCCGCTCTGCTAGTGCAGCGCTGCATCTGAAGCGTTTACTCCTCTATTCCAAGGACAGCTGCGCAAATGCCTGGAATTCAGCGTCGGATATTTAAGATTTGACTCTGATGTTCGTCCGAGCAGATTCAGTCCCTCTAAACCCTCCTCACACCACAGGAACACCTCAGAAGATCATCTGCAGACCCACAGATAATCATATATATAAAGATATAATACATAACAGGAGAGATCTGCGCTTGCAACATCAAGGTCATGGGTTTGATTCCCAGGGAAAGCAAGAACTGATTAGAATGTCAATGTTTCTTGAATGCGATGATAAAAGCAGCTGATAAATGATGAATGCAGATGTAGGATTGAATATCTTGCAGTGCCCAGCATTACAAAACTCACTTCAGCTTTATTTGAGCAGTTTCTCTGAACAGACACAGACAAGTAATAAATACAAAAATGTTTAAATGAAAAGTTATTTAATCTGCAAACGGACTCAAATGAGTGATAAATCAATCCAGCGGTCTGTCAGGATATTGATATTCGTCTATTTTGAGACTAAGTGGTTGTTTGGATTAGTGTCACTTTTTCTTTTTAAGTATTTTGTCTTTAGTAAACATTGCAATATAATTAATTTTCTGCAATGTTGTGTATATTGACAATTATTTGTTATTATAGCCCTACAATATTGACTAGCACTGCTGATTTAAAAAAAAAAGTAAGTTGGTGCAATTAATTATGGAAAAAATAATGAGTTAAAATGATTGACTGGCTCTGCCCAGATCTGTGCGTTAAACTACATGACAGAGCAACGACGGTGAAAATGACATATTGTCTGTTTTTGCTCAGTTCTGTTCCAAACAAAGAGTCTCAGTGGTTTCATTGCGAGATAAATTTGCTGTTTTTAATGAACTGAATGAATCAGTTGAATGAGACATTTGAATGAGTCGGTTGAACGAATGATTCAACGACTCACTCATTAAGACAGTGACTTGCCGACAACTACTGCCGACTTTAGTTTCATGTAGAACATGATTTCTGTGTAAATAAATGGCAATCAGACGCCACATTGTAGCCTTAAAAGTTTAATACATTATATGTTGAAACAAAACATTTCTTTCTTAATCAGTTTTTTGTACTGTCAGTTCAATGCTATTTTCTCAGCCAAGTGCGATTAATTCAGTAATTAATTAGATAAAAACTATTTTAATCACTTGACATTCACATTCCTGCATTTATCAGCTGCTTTTATCATTGCATTCAAGAAACACATTGATATTCCAATCAGTTCTTGCTTTCCCTGGGAATCAAACCCATGACCTTGATGTTGCAAGCACTGCTCTCTACTGTTTGACACACAGGAAAGCTCAAACCGTATCGACCATGTGGGGTTGGATATTGGAGACTGAAATGACTGTCAGTGTTCTGGGTGGGATTTGCTGGAGGTCTTGATGATTTTAACAGAGCTGAACCTTTGGTTACTTCTCTTATCGTTCACCCATACGGCTTTACGAGCTGATCATGTCCTGTCCTCGTGCTGTTCAGTCTGTACAGTCACAGTTCTTCTATCGGCCACTCTTTATTTCAAGCTTTTGGTCTGATGCAACACTAACTGGAGAGATGGAGGTAATGAGATGAAATGAAATGAGGAGCAAATGGAGACTTTTTTGCTTTTTCCCCTCAGAAAGAGTCCAGTGATCACTGAAAAAACTGTGTTCAGATGTTTGCAAATCAAAGAATTAATTTAATATAGACTCAAATTCTTTTGTTTTGATCCACTTTAGTCATTCTATGAATCCTAACCCCAATCTACTAATCCTCTGACGACTGCATGTAGTTGCAAAGCTGCTTATAGTTGAGAGCGTAAAGTGCTACAAAACCAGAGAGAAAACTGAGACTTGAATGAGAAGTGCATTATGTCTCCAGAGCATTTGCTCCGAGGAAGCGCAGATCTGACGCAGGACACAGAGACAGCAGGTGCTGAGCACATACACAACCTCACACTCAGCTGTGCTCTTCATTTCATGACACTCATGGACGTCCAGTAAACTGCAACCTTCGGGTCTTTTAGTACTTTGGGGGGAAATTCCAGCACACAGTTGCTGCTCTCTGTGTCACATCTAACCCAGTTTAGCTCAACTTTTACCAGAGTAAGACATTCCTAAAGCTGCACACACACACACACACACACACGGCAGGGTCAGCTGCTCCAAACCACGCGTGACTAACAAAATGAGATATGCTACATTTCTGAAGAGTAGAAACGGAGTGAGTGTGTTACACATTAGGCCTTCGCATCTGTGTCCAGATCGTTTTTGTGTGTGTCTGCGTGAGTGTGTGTGTGTGTGCGCGTGTCTGTGTGTTATACATGCTTGTGTGTGTCTGTGTACGTGTGTGTGTGTCTGTGTGAGTGAGAGTTTGTGTACGTGTGTGTGTGTGTGCATATGTGCGCATGTGAGTCTGCATGTGTGTGTGAGTGTGCACGTGTGTGTCTGCGTGTGTGTGTGTGTGTGTGTTTTATTCAGTTATACAGAAGTGGTCAAGTGATGTCCGGCCACTAGGAAATATCTTCACCCTTTATTTAAATATTATTGAAAATAATAGACTTTATTTGTCAAATAATTTAGTCAAAGTTTAGCGCTTTGTTTTTCCTTCACATTCCCACAAAATATTTTAAAAACCCTTTACTCATATTTTGATCATTTAATCAAGGTTGTAAGGTCATTTGATTACTATTGTACATTCTTAAGGCCTAAATAGCAAATTATAAAGCATTATGTTATAAATTGTAAAAATGTATTAAAAACAAAGTGACAGAATTGAAATACTTTCAGAGAATATGGATATGATCAAATGCTAGTTGTCATTTTAAAAGCAAAAGTAGTTTTGTGGGTAAAGGCAAGCTTGTTTATATCGACCTCGTCGATCTTAAATTAGTAGAATGATTAAGTAAACGATAAATGCGGCATTTAGTTCATCAGTAGCGGTTTCATTAGTTAACGTGAGCTACAGCATTTATTAATCTCAGTTAATGTAATAATTTACTAATACATTGTTAAAATCAGAAGTTGTATCAACATTAGTTATTGCACTGTGAACAAACAATGATTAAGATTAATAAACAAACGCATTGCTCATTGTTAGTTCATACATTAATGTTAACAAATGAAACGTTATTGTAAAGTGTTACTGGTTTATTTTCTGCATGTGTGTCTCAGAGACAGAGCGCCAGGCTGGACGAGAGGTCAGAGGTCACACAGGTGGCCACATTCTGTCGTTTCATTCCTCAGTACGTCCAGTGTGTGCTTTGTGTCCGAGATCATCTCTTTCTTCACATTTACACTCACATTCATGCATTTATCAGCTGCTTTTATCATCGCATTCAAGAAACACATTGACATTCTAATCAGTTCTTGCTTTCCCTGGGAATCGAACCCATGACCTTGATGTTGCAAGTGCTACTCTCTACCTGTTATTTTACTTTGGCGAGTGTTCATGTTCTGACTGTCATTTGAGCCAGATTCAAACCGGAAATCACTATTATGATCTTGGTTTCCTAATCTAGGATTAAGATGAGGAAGGTGCAGCAGAAGACACAGATATCCACTGTATCAGAGTGTCTGGGACTGATGCACAAACTCAACACTGGCTGCTTTATCAACAGATTTCTTGCTCATTGCGTGTCCTGGGAAGGTTGACTCGCTGTTTCCACAGCCGAGATCCGCATGTGAGAGCGATGGGTTGCGTCTGCATCTGGGAACAGCTGCTCATCCCTCAGCGAGACAGAAGCCTCTCCCAGGACGCAAGCTTTGGGAATTCCTGGCACTCCCGGAGAATCGCAGCAATTAAATTCTCAGGTGGCAGAAATTATCAGTGTGTCCAGAGCTATAAAAAACACATGACCAAAGAACCTGCAGCACAGATGAACAGAACTAAAGGAAAACTCAATATCAGCCGGTTGGGAGAATGATTGGAGGAAACGCAATGATCAAATCCCTTCACTGGCGCTTCATATGTTGCACATTTTTGCTCTTAATTTTTACATTAGTTGAGGGAAGGAAACACATAACATGTACATATGGTAGAATTGTTTATCATAGAATATTAATCTGCAAGTATAGTAATAGCGTTTCCTCCAGTGTTTTCCCCTCTTTGATCATTTTCACCAGAATTTCATGCTCTCATTATATTTTGTTGTGTGGATATCTGAACACACAATGGATCAAAGAAAGAACAAACCCTCGGTTTATAGATGTTTTCTAGCTTCATGCATTCTTTTCTCATCAACACTTGAATGTGGATAAGTTTCATAAAAAAGCAACATTTTGGGAATTCAGAGCGATGATGAAACAGATGGAGTCGATCAGGTTCATCAAAACCGGAAAATGCCTTCAATGGTGGGGAAAGAGTTAATGTCTTAAGTCCCCTTCGTTCTTTAATTGGGGGTCAAATAAAGTTCAAATTACATGTAAGTGAAAATCCGGCACTGAGAGTGAAGTTTAGATGAATATGTAAATATGTGCTGCGCTCTTTCCTCTCAACAACACAATCAAAAACGGCAGCGGTGAGAAACAGCAGTTCAGAAAGCATCGGATTACAGTGTGATGGATATGTGTGCATTATCACGGCGCTCCAGTAAAGGCACATTAATTCATATAATAAACTGATTTAAAGCTGCAGCTTTAAAGTATTAAACATGAAAAACCATGTCAGAGTCTCTTTCGGTTAGAATTACAGCTTCAGTTTCTGCATTAAAGCTATTCTCCTGTTTTTACCTGCGCCTGAACAGAAGAAATAAACACGAGAAGAAGGCGGAGCCTCAGAGCCACACCCACCTATTACATCATCATTATGGACCAATGGTTACAGACTCTTCTGGAAAGTTGTCCAAACTGTATGGAACTCTCGAAACGACCTTGAAATTAATTTCGTTTAGACCCGATTTTGTTTGGAATGACGTCAAGAGTATCGGGACCTTTAAAGTGTGGCGAGATTATTTTTTAACTATCTGAGATATGCCATGCATTTTATAGCTTTATACTCTTCATGGATTATCTAATTCATGTCTGTTTATATTTTGCCTAAAGAATTATAGGTGAAAAATTTTGTTGATCATTAAATGAAGCATTTTAAAATACATTCATGCATTTATCAGATGCTTTTATTCAAAGCGACTTGCATCGCATTCAAGAATCACATTGACATTCTAATCAGTTCTTGCTTTCCCTGGGAATCGAACCCATGACCTTGATGTTGCAAGCACTACTCTACTGTTAGAGACATAGGAAAGCAACATGAAACTAAAACCACATCTATGGTAATAACTTATGAGTTGGGGGAAAATTAGTTGGTTTAAATCAAAGAGCCAAAGTACCTTTACTCATCAAACCCAAGTAACTCTGAAGCGATTGTTCTTGATTGCTCATAAATTACTTGCACGTTTCTGTTGTTTATGAATAGCATGGTGAAAACTGGCCATGAGTGCAACTCCCGGACAGATCTCTCATTTCAGAATCTGTGTCCCATTGCAGATCTAAACAGTCGAGATCCCTGATTGCAGGGAATATGTATGTCAGAGTGGATTTGTTTGCATCGTCATTACACTAGTGACAGACCGAAGGGGGCCTTGAAACGGTAACGTCAAACCAGCTTCTTATTCATTAGCTGTCATCATTCAATTAGTCAGAATTGACACGTGTTTAGATCATTCATTTCCACCAACCTTAGAGTACATCTGACGGCTAGTTCGGTAAGTTCAGACAAAGTTAACAATCAATTTCTACACTCTATACCACTAAAGATGATTTTAGCAGATGTGACCCAAGGTCAAAAGTGTAGCCACTTCTTTAACACTGAGTCATTAGGCAATAAAGATTAACGCTAATCAAATTACATAGTGTTGCTTAAAAATAAATAAAAGCACAGAACTGCTTTTCACAGCTAACCATGATAACCTGATTACAGCAGTTTGAGGTCTATAACATTTGAGCAGCTTGTCCTGTAATTATTAAAGACAGTATCAAAAACCTATAGGAAATTATAATAGTTCAAAATCGTGTATAAAAAAAAAACTTGTGAAAAAAAAAAAACTTTTATAAATAATCACCCCCATTACTTGTGTAAAGAATGTTGCAAACTCTTGGCTTATTGTGCAATATCTTTTAATATGAGCTCTTTATTTCACCGTACAACTGAAGTTTGCTGAAGTGGATGACAGCCAGGACTTAGAGTCCGCAGTCAGTCAATAATTAAAGTGAAGGTCCACTCACCTGACACACAACGGCCAGCAGAGCACACAGGACCGCCACTGCCTTCATCGTCTGCCCTCTGATCCAGTAAACGCCTGCCGAATGGAGAAACACTCGAGGTGCAACAGTGTGCAAAGACCGAAGCAGAGTTTGTGCTCAGACAGGGACACAGGCGTCTCTCGCTCCTTGTGTCTGTGCAGGACGCTTGAGTGACAGCACATGTGTGCGGGCCGATCCCAGCCCCCACAACACTATCCCATCAGGACACAAACACACCCCAGAAAATCCACCACCCAGTCAAAGAGAAGGATGAAAAGAACAAGAACACGCTAAACTAGAGGAGTGAAGTTTGATGTCTCACTTTGATGTTGGCTTGACAAAGCCAAAGTTTAAAATAACGTTGAAAGCTTTAAGATTTTACTCAAATTATAGTAGCCTAACATTTTGCTAGCATCTTTTAGCACTTTGCTAGCATGAATTGGCACGTTGGTAATATGCTTTAACACACTAATAGAGTGAAATAGCAAGTTGCTAGTATATTTGAACACTATTATAGTATCTATTAGCATTTATTAACAATTATAGTATCTATTAGCATGATGCTAGCATTTATTAACAATTATAGTATCTATTAGCATGTTGTTAGCATTTATTAACAATTATAGTACCTATTAGCATGTTTTTAGCATTTATTAACAATTATAGTATCTATTAGCATGTTGCTAGCATTTATTAATAACTACAGTATCTATTAGCATGTTGCTAGCATTTATTAACAATTATAGTATCTATTAGCATGTTGTTAGCATGTTTTAACAATTATAGTATCTATTAGCAAGTTGCTAGCATTTATTAACAATTATAGTATCTATTAGCATGTTGTTAGCATTTATTAACAATTATAGTATCTATTAGCATGTTGCTAGCATTTATTAACAATTATAGTATCTATTAGCATGTTGCTAGCATTTATTAACAATTATAGTATCTATTAGCATGTTGCTAGCATTTATTAACAATTATAGTATCTATTAGCATGTTGCTAGCATTTATTAACAATTATAGTATCTATTAGCATGTTGTTAGCATTTATTAACAATTATAGTATCTATTAGCATGTTGTTAGCATTTATTAACAATTATAGTATCTATTAGCATGTTGCTAGCATTTATTAACAATTATAGTATCTATTAGCATGTTGTTAGCATTTATTAACAATTATAGTATCTATTAGCATGTTGCTAGCATTTATTAATAATTATAGTATCTATTAGCATGTTGCTAGCCTTTATTAACAATTATAGTATCTATTAGCATGTTGTTAGCATGTTTTAACAATTATAGTATATATTAGCATGTTGTTAGCATGTTTTAACAATTACAGTATCTATTAGCATGTTGTTAGCATGTTTTAACATGGTTTAACAATTATAGTATCTATTAGCATGTTGCTAGCAAGTTGAATGCATGTTTTAGAATGTTGCTATAATGTTTTAGCACAAATTTTAACATGTTTTAGCATTTTCCTATCATGTTATAGCCCGTTGCTTTACTCAAATTATAGTAACATGTTTTAACATTTTGCTAGCATCTTTTAGCACTTTACTAGCATGAATTGGCATGTTGGTAATATGCTTTAACACAGTAATAGAGTGAAATAGCAAGTTGCTAGTATATTTGAACACTATTATAGTATCTATTGGCATGTTGCTAGCATGTTTTAACAATTATAGTATCTATTAGCATGTTGCTAGTATTTATCAACAATTATAGTATCTATTAGCATGTTGTTAGCATGTTTTAACAATTATAGTATCTATTAGCATGTTGCTAGTATTTATTAACAATTATAGTATCTATTAGCATGTTGTTAGCATGTTTTAACAATTATAGTATCTATTAGCATGTTGCTAGTATTTATTAACAATTATAGTATCTATTAGCATGTTGCTAGCATTTATTAACAATTATTGTATCTATTAGCATGTTGTTAGCATGTTTTAACAATTGCAGTATCTATTAACATGTTGTTAGCATGTTTTAACAATTACAGTATCTATTAGCATGTTGTTAGTATTTATTAACAATTACATTATCTATTAGCATGTTGTTAGCATGTTTTAACAATTACAGTATCTATTAGTATGTTGTTAGTATGTTTTAACAATTACAGTATCTATTAGCATGTTGCTAGCATTTATTAACAATTATAGTATCTATTAGCATGTTGCTAGCATTTATTAACAATTATAGTATCTATTAGCATGTTGCTAGCATTTATTAACAATTACAGTATCTATTAGCATGTTGCTAGCATTTATTAACAATTGCAGTATCTATTAACATGTTGTTAGCATGTTTTAACAATTACAGTATCTATTAGCATGTTGTTAGTATTTATTAACAATTACAGTATCTATTAGCATGTTGTTAGCATGTTTTAACAATTACAGTATCTATTAGCATGTTGCTAGCATTTATTAACAATTATAGTATCTATTAGCATGTTGTTAGCATGTTTTAACAATTACAGTATCTATTAGTATGTTGTTAGTATGTTTTAACAATTACAGTATCTATTAGCATGTTGTTAGTATTTATTAACAATTATAGTATCTATTAGCATGTTGTTAGCATGTTTTAACAATTACAGTATCTATTAGCATGTTGCTAGCATTTATTAACAATTATAGTATCTATTAGCATGTTGCTAGCATTTATTAACAATTATAGTATCTATTAGCATGTTGTTAGCATGTTTTAACA
Organism: Rhodeus uyekii; assembly: GCA_037043235.1. Classification (NCBI taxonomy): domain Eukaryota; kingdom Metazoa; phylum Chordata; class Actinopteri; order Cypriniformes; family Acheilognathidae; genus Rhodeus; species Rhodeus uyekii. Next base: position 1,610,505 of record JAWRVZ010000109.1, read on the forward strand.
ATTACAGTATCTATTAGCATGTTGCTAGCATTTATTAACAATTATAGTATCTATTAGCATGTTGTTAGCATGTTTTAACAATTACAGTATCTATTAGTATGTTGCTAGCATTTATTAACAATTATAGTATCTATTAGCATGTTGTTAGCATGTTTTAACAATTACAGTATCTATTAGCATGTTGCTAGCATTTATTAACAATTATAGTATCTATTAGCATGTTGTTAGCATGTTTTAACAATTACAGTATCTATTAGTATGTTGTTAGTATGTTTTAACAATTACAGTATCTATTAGCATGTTGTTAGTATTTATTAACAATTATAGTATCTATTAGCATGTTGTTAGCATGTTTTAACAATTACAGTATCTATTAGCATGTTGCTAGCATTTATTAACAATTATAGTATCTATTAGCATGTTGTTAGCATGTTTTAACAATTACAGTATCTATTAGCATGTTGCTAGCATTTATTAATAACTACAGTATCTATTAGCATGTTGTTAGCATGTTTTAACAATTACAGTATCTATTAGCATGTTGCTAGCATTTATTAACAATTATAGTATCTATTAGCATGTTGTTAGCATGTTTTAACAATTACAGTATCTATTAGTATGTTGTTAGTATGTTTTAACAATTACAGTATCTATTAGCATGTTGTTAGTATTTATTAACAATTATAGTATCTATTAGCATGTTGTTAGCATGTTTTAACAATTACAGTATCTATTAGCATGTTGCTAGCATTTATTAACAATTATAGTATCTATTAGCATGTTGTTAGTATGTTTTAACAATTACAGTATCTATTAGCATGTTGTTAGTATTTATTAACAATTACATTATCTATTAGCATGTTGTTAGCATGTTTTAACAATTACAGTATCTATTAGCATGTTGCTAGCATTTATTAACAATTATAGTATCTATTAGCATGTTGTTAGCATGTTTTAACAATTACAGTATCTATTAGCATGTTGCTAGCATTTATTAACAATTATAGTATCTATTAGTATGTTGCTAGCATTTATTAACAATTACAGTATCTATTAGCATGTTGTTAGCATGTTTTAACAATTATAGTATATATTAGCATGTTGTTAGCATGTTTTAACAATTACAGTATCTATTAGCATGTTTTAACATGTTTTAACAATTATAGTATCTATTAGCATGTTGCTAGCAAGTTGAATGCATGTTTTAGAATGTTGCTATAATGTTTTAACACAAATTTTAACATGTTTTAGCATTTTCCTATCATGTTATAGCCCGTTGCTAACATGTTTCAAGACATTGCTAACATGAATTAGAATGTTGCAATTATGTTTATTCTAGCATAAACACGCTACTAGTATGTTTTAACATTGTTAATGTGAATTACAATGTTCCTATCATGTTTTAACAATTTGCTAGCATGATTTATCACTTTGTTAGAACATTTTAACACACTTAAATAGAATGTTTTAACATATTGCTGGTATGTTTAAGCATGTTGATATCACATTTTACCACATTGGTAGAATGAATTAACATGTTGCTAACATTTTTTAACACAATTATAGTATCTATTAGCATGTTGCTAGCATATTTTAACAATTATAGTATCTATTAGCATGTTGCTAACATTTTTTAACACAATTATAGTATCTATTAGCATGTTGCTAACATTTTTTAACACAATTATAGTATCTATTAGCATGTTGCTAGCATATTTTAACACAATTATAGTATCTATTAGCATGTTTTAACAATTATAGTATCTATTAGCATGTTGCTAACATTTTTTAACACAATTATAGTATCTATTAGCATGTTGCTAGCATATTTTAACACAATCATAGTATCTATTAGCATGTTTTAACAATTATAGTATCTATTAGCATGTTGCTAACATTTTTTAACACAATTATAGTATCTATTAGCATGTTGCTAGCATATTTTAACACAATTATAGTATCTATTAGCATGTTGCTAACATTTTTTAACACAATTATAGTATCTATTAGCATGTTGCTAGCATATTTTAACACAATTATAGTATCTATTAGCATGTTGCTAACATTTTTTAACACAATTATAGTATCTATTAGCATGTTGCTAGCATATTTTAACACAATTATAGTATCTATTAGCATGTTGCTAGCATATTTTAACACAATTATAGTATCTATTAGCATGTTGCTAGCATATTTTAACACAATTATAGTATCTATTAACATGTTTTAACAATTATAGTATCTATTAGCATGTTGTTAGTATGTTTTAACGCATTGATAGCATGAATTAGCATTTTGCTAGCATGTTTTAACATGTTGTCCTAAGCTAGTTGATAAGCTTTGCTAGTGATTGACAGCTTATTGTTTAAAAAGTGTTGACGCCCTCAGTGAAAGTCTATCTGAATCTGGGAATGTTCCGATAAGGGAATTCTGTAAATCGGACGGGAAGGCCAGACCAGAGTCTCATGGTTGTAGCTTTAACTCTATTTTTCATTTCACGTATTTTAGTCGTCATCATAGATTTGGTATCATTTCAAAGCTCACAAACTCAAATTCATTCCGTGAAAACCACTTAGAAATTGGATGTTGAGTTACCATGGAAACGGTAAAAACGAAATTAGTTTTATCAGCTCCTTTCCTAGTGGGCGGAGTCAGGTTTCATATTACAAAATTTATTTTAAATACTTCAGTCAAAACCTTTTCTAATCTTCACAAAACGCATATCGTAGAAAAGTCTTGAGCCTCTATATTTTGTGACTGTTTTGTGATAGAATTTGCATTACTCACAGAAACTTCAATTTTTGTGATATCAACTTCAGATTTGTAACACCACTAGGTTAGACATACAGCTTTTATTTTAGAGTAAATTTAAACTTCGATAACTTTTTCATACTTTAATTTTTTGAAGTGCAATATCGGAAGAGTGTCTTCTTTAAAACAAGAACAAACTTATGTCTAAACTAACGCATTCTTGAATTACAGACCTTTGAGTTTCGATAGAGCATTTATTCTCAACAAGGAGGTTGACAGTTGGAGCAGAAATGGTTTAAAGGTTTGTCTCAGAAGTCTTGGTCAAGCGACAGAACTAAACAAACAGAAAGACAAACAGACCATTGAGGAAGGACAGATTGGCTATAATTCAACATGAGGATTAGTGTGTTGAAAATCATTGTACGTTGACTACAGTTCGCCAGAGGAGTTCGGATGATAAACACTTTCCTTTGGATGTTTTGCAACGGCGACGACACCGGACATGTTTAACATCAGACTTATGTGACACCATAAAGATCTGCCTTCCTCTTAAACTCCATCATCCTGATTCCTGTGAATCTGAAGAGAGTCCTCCATTTTGATGTTGTATTTTAGGCTCTCGGTGAAAGCGTAAGACAAGCTGCCAATAGAGTCTTTATACAACGGCAAAGGAAGGAAAATCTTTTGTCTGTTTACTGAACTGCATGTCAAAGAGGCCATATACAAAAATTAATGTCAAGAAACATTTGAAACAAGAAAATTAATATTGGTATAGTGTGCTACAAATGGGTGATCAACTAAGTGAGCAAATATATGTGTGCCCATGTGTGTGTGTGTGTGTGTGTGTGTCGAGGGATGAATGTACAGCACCTGTCTCTGTCACACTGGGCAGCAGCTGGCAGTAGCCGGTCTGTTCCTTCATCCACACAGACAAACCCTTCACTTCAGCACTGTGTGTGTGTGTGTGTGTGTGTGTGTGTGTGTGTGTGTGTGTGAGTGTGAGACACATCTCCACTGCCCATCGCTGACTCACAACTGTCTCCAAGGCCCGGTTCCCACACTCTTTTCCTCACTAAAGACCAGTTCCACACATTTCTTGGAAACAGCCACTTTTCTTACCAGCAATGCTCAAATGTCTTTTAATCTGCAATGCTGAATATATTTAGAAATGTGTCAAAAGGTCCTTGGCGTTCTTAGCGTCTGAGAGATCAAAACTCAGCAGAAATTTAAGTTCAAATTCCCTTTTCTTTAAGATGGTTATCAGATACCATACACACACACACCCACCCATGCACACACACACAGCTTCTAAAGCTCCTCTGTTGTTTCTCACACTGCCTGTAATGGCGGATGTGTGTATGGTTACAGTTGCTGTGCTCCCATCTGGGCATTTGTATATGAAATTAGATTTTTGTTGTGCTGAATGTAATTTAAGTTATCACCTAAAAAACAACAACTGAAAACATATTGTATAATTAGTTTCCAGAAGCAGCATTTGCTACGTTTCATCATTCATATTTGATACTGATTTTATAGAACAGTTCAGTAAACAAGACGTTAATATTAGCTGACTTACACTTTAGACTCAGTGATGTTTCGTTACTGAATGAATCGGTCTAGCGAATGATTCAACGACTCGCTCATAAACACAGTTATTGTGCTCTTACTGGCCATGATGCTTCATGCTCAGGAACTCACGTGCCCGGGGAACATATTCCAATATACATTAAATTAATTAGCTATAACATATAATTTGGTAGTAAAACATGTTGATGTTTTTCAGAAGAGTATCTGTATTTTGTACAATATTTGCAACTGCTTTTAGAAGCACCATAATTACTAAATTGCGTCAACTGTTAAAGGACCGACATAGAAATTTGTTATAAAATGCAAAGTTTTGAGCATGTAAACACTTGCCTTTATTATGATTCTATAAGTGTTTCCCATCAGGTCATCAAATGTTCTACACATACCTTTGGTGTTCATGCCTACTTTAACACCTACAGAGCCAATACTCCGTTTCCACATTTATTGACTGACAGCTCTCCTGCTCCCATGATGAGTGTGTGTGAGAGTGAGAGAGAGAGAGAGAGTGTGTGTGTGTGAGTGAGTATGTGTGAGAGAGAGAGAGAGAGAGAGAGAGAGAGAGTGTGTGTGTGTGTGTGTGTGAGTGAGAGAGTGTGTATGTGCGAGAGAGAGTTAGTTAGAGGGTGTGTGTGGGTGTGAGTGTATGTGTATGTGAGAGAGAGAGAGAGTGTGTGTGTGTGTGTTTAAGAGAGAAAAAGTGTGTGTGTGAGAGAAAGAGAGAGTGTGTGTGTGTATGTGTGAGAGAGAGAGAGTTACTTTTCTTAAGGGTTTAACGCAATATTGTAACGCATTACTTTTAAAAGTAACGTTCTCCCCTCTGGATAACAGAGATGATGTTGCATTTCCCATAGTGAACCTGATTAGATGTTCATAAGCCCCGCCCCTTTTCAGGGGCATCTAGTATCATCATTCATGTTTTTTCTGATGTATATTACAGAAGTTCGAGTTCAAACCAGAGTTCACTCACCAGAGTATCGAGTTCACTTATCTAGACTCACGGTTAACTCGCCAATCCTATTATGTCGACATTTTTGAAGTGGAACCGCCAAACTCCCTATTTGTCTTAGTATTTTCGATTCTTTAATGTCGATTCCTTAATGTCGCCACACTAATAAACACTAATACATCGAGCAAATATCTCGAACAAAGTCGTCACTTCACATGGTTATCTTGTGAGTCATGAGCGTACCTAGTTCACTGCGCATGTGCTGAGCTTGCACGTGGATCTTCACTCACAGTGCAGCCACAGAAGAACTCGCGGGAGTGGCGGGTGTCTAAGACTCGCAGAAGTCTAAAGCCTCCTAGATGCTATCTTAGAAGAGGAGGCGCAGGAATCGAGCCGAGTGGAGCGCGTCTGTGAGTGCGTGAGAGTGTGTTCAGTGAGTCGAGCGCGTCTGTGTGTTCAGTGAGTTGAGCGCGTCTGCAGTGAGTATGTGTTCAGTGAGTCGAGTGTGTGTTCAGTGAGTCGAGTGTATGTTCAGTGAGTCGAGCGCGTCTGCAGTGAGTGTATGTTCAGTGAGTCGAGTGTGTGTTCAGTGTGTCGAGCGCGTCTGCAGTGAGTGTGTGTTCAGTGAGTTGAGTGCGTCTGCAGTGAGTATGTGTTCAGTGAGTCGAGCGCGTCTGCAGTGAGTGTGTGTTCAGTGAGTCGAGCGCGTCTGCAGTGAGTGTGTGTTCAGTGAGTCGAGTGCGTCTGCAGTGAGTATGTGTTCAGTGAGTCGAGCGCGTCTGCAGTGAGTGTGTGTTCAGTGAGTTGAGTGCGTCTGCAGTGAGTGTGTGTTCAGTGAGTCGAGCGCGTCTGCAGTGAGTGTGTGTTCAGTGAGTTGAGTGCGTCTGCAGTGAGTGTGTGTTCAGTGAGTTGAGTGCGTCTGCAGTGAGTGTGTGTTCAGTGAGTCGAGCGCGTCTGCAGTGAGTGTGTGTTCAGTGAGTTGAGTGCGTCTGCAGTGAGTGTGTGTTCAGTGAGTCGAGCGCGTCTGCAGTGAGTGTGTGTTCAGTGAGTTGAGTGCGTCTGCAGTGAGTGTGTGTTCAGTGAGTCGAGCGCGTCTGCAGTGAGTGTGTGTTCAGTGAGTTGAGTGCGTCTGCAGTGAGTGTGTGTTCAGTGAGTCGAGCGCGTCTGCAGTGAGTGTGTGTTCAGTGAGTTGAGTGCGTCTGCAGTGAGTGTGTGTTCAGTGAGTCGAGCGCGTCTGCAGTGAGTGTGTGTTCAGTGAGTTGAGTGCGTCTGCAGTGAGTGTGTGTTCAGTGAGTCGAGCGCGTCTGTGTGTTCAGTGAGTTGAGTGCGTCTGCAGTGAGTGTGTGTTCAGTGTGTCGAGCGCGTCTGCAGTGAGTGTGTGTTCAGTGAGTTGAGTGCGTCTGCAGTGAGTGTGTGTTCAGTGAGTTGAGTGCGTCTGCAGTGAGTATGTGTTCAGTGAGTCGAGCGCGTCTGTGTGTTCAGTGAGTTGAGTGCGTCTGCAGTGAGTGTGTGTTCAGTGAGTTGAGTGCGTCTGCAGTGAGTGTGTGTTCAGTGAGTTGAGTGCGTCTGCAGTGAGTGTGTGTTCAGTGAGTTGAGTGCGTCTGCAGTGAGTGTGTGTTCAGTGAGTTGAGTGCGTCTGCAGTGAGTGTGTGTTCAGTGAGTTGAGTGCGTCTGCAGTATGTGTTCAGTGAGTCGAGTGTGTGTTCAGTGAG